>VZUI01073182.1:0-74224 GCA_013401135.1 Cettia cetti
TATTATTATTATTATTATTATTATTATTATTATTATTATTATTATTATTATTATTATTATTATTATTATTATTATTACTCAGAGGTTGGAGTGCTCCACTCTTTAAGGCAGAGAAAGAGTCTTGGGAAGCTGCTGCTTGTCCTGGGGTGGAAGGAGCAGCTCCCAACCTTTCTGCTTGGGCACACTGCATGATCACAAGGCTTTGGACAAACATTATGGATATTCAACAGCATCCACCTTCCCACCACACTCTCCTCCCTCCACTTCTTCCACCAGCTTGCCAACAGCCCCTTCCTCTGCCTCCTCCTCCTCCTGCCCCTCAGGAGGGCTGCAGTTCAGTCAACAATTACACACACACTGGGAGGAATTTCCTAGAAAATTTTGCAGAAAAGCACCTCCTGCAGAGCTGCTTCCTGGTTAGTCCCCATTCTCCTGTGGAGGGCAGGTGAAACAGCTGCTGGCACAGCGGGAAGGCTGGGAAAGCATCGGGAGGGAGCTGCCAACAACCCTGGGGAGGGGCCAGAGCAGAGGCGTAATGGAGGGGCTGGAACAGCTTGGGAGAGGGCAGTGGAAATGGTTTCCTTGGGAAAAGGCTGGCAAGCCTCGAGTGGAAAAAGGATAGCAAGGAAGAGAGAGCAGAGCTCCTCTGGGTGCAGAGGTCACGAGGAGAGAAGAGGAGCAAGGTTTGGGTGAAGCCCTGGCAGCCACAGGAGCTCACCTTGGCTCTTGCCATGGTAATGATGCAGACACAGACATGTGATAAGCCCTACTCTGCACACACTTTAAAATCTAAGTAGCTTATGAATAAGTAATAATCCCTTATTCCCAGAGCCATAATCTATATTTAATTAAGAAAATAACTAAATGGTGGCAGTAAAAGGGGCTGTGTGGGGAAATGGAGAGAGGAACACTGTCAGATAAGCTGCAGTAAGAAAGGCAACAAACAGCAGCCTCAGCATGGCAGAGGCAGCAGGGCTGTGGCCTCCAGCTTGGCTGCAAACACAAGGTAACCTGGCCTTCAGAACACCTGTCTGCAGCAAAGTCTGCCTCAGGAAGCTCCTTGGGTCAACAGGTGAGCTGCAGTTGGCCATGAGGGACTCAGTCCTTCACATGCAAGTGGGAAATTTCCTGCTGTTCAGTGATGCTGCACAGAGAGCAAGGCACAGGGGAGGCAAAGCAGCCCCCACACCCTGTTATGGGAGCATTCAAAAGAGCCCTCAACGCTGCCACAAAAAAACTGCCTCACAGCATTTCTGTGCTCAGTGCCCAAAGGCTCCTCAGGTCTGGCACTGGCAAATCCAAGCCAGCCCAGCAGCTGAGCAGGAGAGCTGGAGAGCTCTTAGCCTGGAAGGGGCCACACAGCCCAACGCTGGGCCAATGCCCAAAGCATGTGGAGATGTTCATATAATGTCTGCAGGAGCTTGTCAGCCCAGGCCAGAGCCTGCAGCAGTGCTCTGCTGGATCCCTTAATGCACCCCTGGGACCACCATCCTTCTCAGCATCACCCCAGCACCCACGGGCACTGCCTGCTCCTCAGAGGTCTTTGCCCACTTGGAGCCAGTGCCAGGCCAAGACTGGAGCTTGGCTTTTCCCTGTCTCTGTGTAGTGGATGGTGCTGATGTGAGCACTGATCACCCCCTGCTCTGGGCAAGACAGAAAAAGATGGACAGCAGTGAGGCCATGGATAGTCCAAATACTCAGCACCTGTGTGCAGAGCCTTTCCAACCCCACCAAAAACACATCCCAGGTATATCCCCAGACCTTTCCCTCCTGGCACCTTTCATCAGTTCCTATTGCTGCAGCCCTGCTCTGTTAACTCTGCTTTACTTGTCACTCCACCCCTGGGGTCTGCAGGTGGCAGACACCCCTCTGCTTCCTTGGATTGTAGTAGTGGAAATGACAGCACGTTTTAAACGCTGGGTTAAAGAGAAGAAAAAAAATCTCAGTCCACATACTATACATTATAAATAGACCGTCTGGCTTTTAAATTGAAAAACAGCAATAATCACTGCTAAGAGCCTGCTGAACAAAACCAGCCTTATTACCACTGGGACAAATTCATATTTACCAAAAGAACACAAGTATTTTTTTAAGCTGCTCTTGAGCTCCCTAAGTTGCTAATGTCTTGCTGCTTCCCCTCACAGAGGTCCCTGGGAATGGTGACACAGAGCCACAGCAGTGACACATGGGCAGAGCAGAGTGGGGGCAATCCTTTCAGCTCTGGGCAAGGGAGAGGAAGGTGATTTGGAGCAGGCTCAGCTACACCAGGCTGCAAAGAGAGATGCCATCTGAGTTTTTTTTAGCTGCAGTCTTTTCCTCTAACTGCTGTTTTATGGGAGGGAGACAGGAGGCCTGGAGAAATGTGGGTGGAGAAACCTGGCTACGCCTGGGTGGAGATGAGGGGCAGGCATGGGACAGGCTGTGTTTCAAGGGGCACAGCCATTCATGCAAGCCTTTCTTTCCATTCCTTTAAGGAACAGAGAAAAACACAAGTTTTAGAGGACATGGTGTGCACAGAGCCCACCAGCACACAGTGGGCAGCTGTCCCTGTGAAGGCACTGCTGAGATGTGAAGGAATGGTCCAGGGCAGCTGGGTAGGCAGGTGTATGAGCTGCAGGGACTTCTTGGATTTGAATTATCAAGGGGGATAACAGAGATAACGACCTCAGTTTCCCATCACAGCTGTCACACTGCTGATAGCATGATCAGGACACAGCAATAAATGCACTGAGGAATCCCCAAATCTGCCTGTCCTCCACTTCTTTACCAGAACAAGAGAGCAGGGCAGGGAGATGGGCCTGCAGAAACTGTCATGGGGATCAGGGGGCATCTCAGTGGGATGAAGGGCATTGCTGCCAGGCCTCAGGGCTGTCCTGAGCGTGCAGAGCAGGCTGAGTTCTCATACAGCACAGACGTGGGAAAGAAAAATTAAAACAGCCCCATGCCAAGGTCCTGAGATCTTCCTTTCCTCTCTTCCCAGGCCATAGAACAGTGAGATCACTAGAAGCTGGCTGCTGAGCCTGATCTGTCCTGTGCTTTGCGAACAGCAAGGACCACAGAAGCCATCAACAAGCTGCAAAGGGGGCTGTCAACCCAGAGCCAGGAGCATGGCTTGAGCAGGTGGAAAAACAGAGCTGGTGGAGGTAACACTCTTTCATCTGGGTTTTGGTCCCTGGATCAGAGGGCTGGACAGCATGAGCCACCACTGATGTGGAGCCAGCATCTGAATGACTGCAGAAGAAACTCTCCTTGGCTGAGCCCTGCCTGGGCACTGTGTCAGGCACAGCTGCCAGCAGGCTCATGCACTTGGCCTGTCCTGTGTAGTGATCAGCACGAGTGATGTGGCACTGACAGAGCTCCACAGCCCTGCCCACAGCAGCAGCTACCCTGAGCAGAGCTCTGGAGCAGCCATACCCTGGGAGATGGGGCTGAGGGGGTTTTCTCTCTGCTGGAGCCTGACTGGCCACTGGTGAGGAAGCACAGACTTGTAAGGCTGATCTCCCAAGTGAGGCAAACTGCTCCATGTTGCAAATTGTCTCTGGGTGCAGCATGCAGGTTCAAATGTTACAGAGAAATAAGAAAGGTGTAGGCTCGGAAGGTGGAGGAGAAAGGAAAGGAACAATTTAATAATGAATATGTTATGTAGACATGTCATGCCTCTTGCCTGCTGGCATGGATTAATATCCATAAATCAAAGGGGAAGGAACTGTTTTTAATGCTGGAGATGGATGCTGGTCCTCAGAAAATTGCTAAAAGGGCATTAATGAGGAGAGACATCTGGGAATGGCTCCAGGTGCATTGGCTGCATGCACAGGAAACGCTGCAGTACTGCTGTCAGCTAGAAATTATTCCTGTGCTGTGGACACGTGTGGTGCATGAGGACAATGGCTTGGGAACCACAGGTCCCCATGTGAGGTGTTGGTCAAACTTAGGAGGAAGGTGGACAATCCCTTGGTTCTCTGCTCCACAAGGCAGCTCCTTCCCTTCTCTTGCACACCAGGAACATTGGCCCCATCCTTTGACTTTGCTCAGCAGGAAGGTCCACAGAGTGGCCGGGACAGTCCTAAGTGAAGGGACTGAAGTGAGATGTGCCATTACATCCATCCTGCCTCTGCTGGGCAGGCAGCCACCAGAGACAGGAGTCAGGGACAGTGCCACCTCACAGCCACCACCACTGCCATGACACAGAGGATGGGATAGCCCCTCTTCCTGTGTTCCTTGAAGCTTTGGATCAAGCAGAGATAAGGATCACCCTTGGGGGCTAGAAGGAGCCCTCTGTTGTGAAAGGAGCTCTGAGGTTACATGGAAGGGACAGAGGGCAGGGGCTCCAAGCATGGAGAATCTCTCTGCAATATTTCTGGAGCCCACCCTAAGGGTGGTGGAGGGTGTCTGGGCAAGATGCAATTACTCTGTTGAACAAGCACAAGCCCTAATGCATTGATCAGGGATGACCTCCTTGGGATCTTTCCCTTTCAGCAGCACAAGACCCCTCCCAGGACTTCAGAGGGGAGTTAAACCCAGGGATGATGGCACAGTGGGACCAGGAGGGCTCTGTGTGGTGGGGCTGCTGTTAGAAAAAGGGGGGTCCCTTCTGCTGTCAGTGTTTTTTTCCTAAAGGGAGGGCGTTGAGTGCCAGGATTTCACTAATCACGTTTTATGTGCGTTTTAAAAAACCCTGAAATCTTCACTTTTTAGGAGCACCTGCTCCTGTCCCACCCACCCTGTGATCTCACTCCTGCTCTCTCCCTGCCCTTCCCGGGACCACCTCCTTCCTCTTGCACTGACCCACTTTAGGTGTCAGATTTGCAGCCCAGCGGCGCACCCGGGGGCAGAGGCTGGATTCACAGAATAAATTTGCAGAGCCAGGGAACCAGGCAGGGCTGGGTGAACAGGAACAGGCTCTCCAGGAGAGAGAGACACCCACGTGCACGTGGAGAGGCGAGAAACCTGCCAGGGAGAAGCCTGGGAGCAAAGGATGCTAAGAAAGCATACGTTCACAGTATGAACGGATTAGAGGGGAAAAGGGGAAGGAAAATAAGGCATGAAGGAGGAAGGGCATGACAGAGAAGGGCACAGAGCAGAGGAAAGGAAGCTCACCAGCCAGGCAAAGCCCTGCACAGCACAGCTGCTGCTTTCAGGTTGCACTGCAAGGGAAAGGTGTGATATAGGAGGAAGCTTGGTCCTAGCACAGGGGGAATCTGCCAGCCCAGAGGGGCAGAGCAGGATTGGGGGGTAGGGAAGTTACTGGTTTGGAGGATCTTGAGGGGCTGCTGGGACTGAGCTGTAGAGAGGAAAAGCAGGCATGGAGGAGGCTGAGTATTTGGAGATGCTTCAGCATTTCAGGTCTTACTTAAAATGAACACTCAGCTCCTTCAAGGTTCACCTCCTGTGATGAAACAGCCCCAACTTCTGACAGCAGAGAAGAAGCATCTGCTGTCCCAGGGTCCCGGCAGAGGGATGGAAACCCCAAGCATGAGATCCAGAAAGCTGCTACAAGCAAATCCATGTGGCAACATCAGAAAGCCATGCTGGGGCCGAGCTCACAGGCAGACAAGCTTAGCCCTCAGAGAGCAGGGAATTGCTATCTGTCTGTGTCTCCCTCTGTTTTCCCTGATTTTATTGTGTTTTGTTTAATTGAATCACACACACACATGCACATAAAGCCCCAACTCGTGGTGTAAAGTCTGTGAGGAAATGAGCAGCAAATTAACGTTCCAGGAGGAGCGATGCTGAGCAAACACATGACACTCACACGAGCTGCAAGCTGGAGGAGACAGGAGAAACTGGCAGAGAGGGAGGAGGGAGCTGCAAAAAGGATTTTCCTAGGGGAAATGGAGCCCAAAGAAAGCAGAACAAGTGAAAACCTGAGAGGAGAAGTGAGAGGATAGCACAGGTGATGCTGGTGGTTCCTGTGGTCACTGTGCCCAAACTCTCACTGATCCCTGTGTGGAGTAGTTCAGAGCACAGGGAGAGAAAGCTCACACAACTTGTGGCCAGAGCATGGCTGGGCTCAAGGGACATGGCTCAAACTCCATCACTGCTCCAGGGCTCTCCTGCCCAAATATGAGCAAAACACTCCTCTGGACCCAGAATCCAGGTCCACCAGGGCCACTGTCGTGACCAGCTCAGCCTCTCACCTCTGGCATGGCAATTGCATCCCCTCCTCAGCTCTCAGCTCAGCCAGGGTCCCCACTCCCCTTCCTCTTGGCCTTTCTGGTGCACCTGCAGCTCCATACAAGGTGCTCATCCTCAGGAAAATATTGGATACTGGGGAATGATGGACACGTGGGGTGAGACCATGACATGCTGGGACATGTGCTCCAGCACCTCCTCATCCCCACAAAACTGCACCCCAGTGGCACCATCCCAACCCTGGATGACCAGAGCAACCCTCAGCAGCCTGTGACCACAGTGCAGAGGGCAGGGAAACAGGGGGGAAGGAGCATCTCCAGCACAGAGGGTTGTCACTGCAGACAGGCCCCTCTCTGCCCCTCCTCACCTCCCAGCTCACCCCTGCTCCCGAGGGGCCGGGAGGCAGCACAGCACTGATCAGCCACTCCACAAGATGAGGTGCTCTTCAGTACTAGAGAAGTGCAGGGTTAAAGGATTCTGATTATCCTGCCCAGGCTCGCTGTGACAGGCCTCACATGTGTTCAGTCACATCCAGATATGAAGCCACTCTGGAAACCAAGACATTTATTCAAAGGAGCAGCAGCATTGCACACACATCTGCCTGCGTAAAGGAGAACTTCAAAAGGGCTGACAGTCACAGAGCCCAGCAGTAACCTTTGGCTAATTAGCTGTCTTGATTTTCTTGCAGTTTATTTTTATACTTCTTGGGCTCTGAAATGCATTTTCTGTAATGTCAGAAAGGCCATGGTAAATATAAAGGTTTCTAGCAATAAGTATATCCACCCCACTGAGCTTTTGGGACTGACAGCTCCAGCTTGGCGTGGGCCAGGTGGAGTGACAATGCTTTGCTGAGGTTTTTTGTCTTGCACAGGATTTACTGAGACTGTGCTGGTGGAAATGATAAAGGCACCTGGGGCAAAGCAGGTCTGGGCATGGAGCACAATGAGCACAGAGCAGAGGGCACCTGTAATGCTGCTTTCCAGAGGTCAAATCACAAATGAGCAGAAAAGACAGAGGGGTGAGGAAGTCTGCAGGATGCAAAGCCATGAGCCAGCTCACCAAGGAGAGGTGAGGTCTATAAAAGCAGGCAACCAGAAAGATGGGAGCAATGCTGAACCTGCAGAGAGAAGCAGGTAGGACCCCATTCTAAGCATTAAGGAAATCACCAATGGGAGATGCACTGTTCAGAGAGGTTCTGTAGAAGCCACAGAACCTTTCTGCCCCTGGACAGAGGAGAAAAAATCCTGGAAAGATGCTTTGGTTAGATCTCAGTCAACAAGGGACTTTCAAGTCCCATTGGGGAGGAAGATAACAGTGCCTGTAGAAGCAGGTCACTCTTCTCCCCACTCCAGCTGTGCTCCAGGGGTCACTGCACTGTGCCAGACACCCTGTGACCCTTGTCAGAGGGCTTGTGACTCTCACTGAGACCTGGCACCCCCGGGCTTCCCTAACAAAGCCAACCCCTCCATTCCTGGCTGGATTCCAGCCCCTCCATCCCAGCAGACTCTGCCTGACAGTGCAAGTTCCACTTGGCCAAGGTGTGGGGCTCAGGTGAGGCTGTGCAGAGCCTGAGATACTCCTGCTTCTCTCTGCAGGGACATGCAGCCCACTCATGCAGGCAGGGCACCTGCACAGACGTGGGACCAGGCTGAGCCTCACTGTGAGGAAGCACAGAGAGCAAGGATTATTCATTATCTCTGCACTGTGATCTCCAGCACAAGCCACTCAACATGTGGCTCTCCCTGGACTGTGCACAGAGAAGATCAGTGGAAAGAAAACAGAGAAGAGACCAATGCATTAATGATCAGAAATGAAGCAACGCTCCTCTGCCCCCAGATCTTGCAAGGGGAGTTCTGAGTCCCTGCAGATGGGTGGCAGGCACCCAGGACTTCAAACAGCCTCTTCCCCTCAGCTGCTGCTCCTCCTGCCTGGCTGGGAGTCAGTCTCAGGGCTGCCCTGTGTACCAGCTGGGAGAACTCAGTGCCAATTAAAAACTAGGCTCTTGTATCCTTTCAACTGCAGAGAAACAAAACCAGTGAAGTCAAACTTTGCCTTTTTTTTTCTCCAAATGATGTCAGGAGCTGAGGAGACAGAACAGTGCTGAGTGCAATTGCTGTTGAAAGCTGCTGGCTGTTTTGGTGTGCTTCTTGCACTCCACCAGCACAGCTGTGCTGGAGTTGGTAACTGCAAATCTTTCATTTTAAGGGTCAAATCCTTATAGACTCACTCAGGGAAGTTAATAGAAGTTTACCTTCAACTCAGCTATGTAAAATCAATGAGAAATTCCCAACTGATCATAGCAATACATGGTTCCATCTCCAATCCCAGAATCCCTTCCTACAAGTCCAAGTCATATTTTCATTTTTAAACCCATTTTTACACTTAGAGCTTATGCTGCCTGATCAGAACCAAAATATCTCAGATGGCTGGGCTGGATTTTGGGACTGACCTCAGCCAGCACTCAAATATGAGTCTCCTCACTCAGTGAGCAGCAAGCACTGAAGGTCTCAATGACAGGGAAGGAGTTCTTACATTGCTCAAGCAGAACAGGAGGGACATGCAGCACCAAGCCCTGGCCCCTATCAGCCCTTTTATTGCCCATTTACCTTGGACAGATCTGTGTGATGCCCTGTGTAACCTCAGCCCTCTGGCATGGCCAGAGCCAGGGCGTGGTGCAGGGATCTTTTAAAGGAGTTGGTACCATTCAGGCAGGGAGGGTCCTGAGCTCCTAGTTCATGCACATATACCTGCCTATACATTATTAATGCCCTCCACATGACAGCTGCTGGCTGTATCTACAGACTCTCTCCACTGATGCCTCTCCCTGAATCACGGCTGCATAAAGCTCCTTGACAGACCTGGAGGATGAGAGATGTGGTAAAATCCCAAACACGAGTATTGCATCAAAGGTTTTGTGGTTATCAGAGCACAAATAACATCTCCCTCACAATTTCAGGGGCAGGAGTAGTGCCAGGGCAGTCTAATCACCCTCCTGGAGCACAGGGTCCATACCCGGGGCCCGGTGTGTCAGGGGCAGTCTGAGATGCTCCACGGGGGTGCAGGGAGGTGGTCTGTCCATGCTGCTGGCAGAGGAGCTGGGGAAATCAGCAAGGAGCTGGTGGGTGGACTTGAGTGGGATTTCTCCTGCATGGAGAGCTCAGCAGTCCTCCACGCATGCCTGGCTGTGTCAGTCACTCTTGGTTTAGCTGACACACAGGAGAGCCTCATGTGAGGCTTTGAGAGGATGCTGCACACTAATGTGGGAGATTGCCCCACGTGCCTCCATGGATGGGCAGAACCCGAGGCACTATGCAGTGCAGAATGAAGAGGGATGGCTGGGACAGTCTCCCAGCCTCTCTTTCTTTTTTCATTGCCATCTTTCCTATTCTCCCCAGGCCTTTCACCTGCTCTGAAGCTGCTGCTGCCTCATCTGCCCAAGATGAGTGAAGGATATGTGAGGATCCTGATGGCCACAACAGCCACTTCAACAGCAGGTCCCTGCACTGCCACAGGCATTCATTTACAGACAATCCTTGAGGCTGGGCAGGTGGTTTTCCACCCATATTTTGCTGGAGCTCTGCTCTGAGGAATCAGCACTGGGCTCCAAGGCAGGGGGACCTGCATGGAGAAAAGACCCCACCCTGGGAATAGACAAGATACAAGACATCAGGGGGAATCACTGCTTCCACAGTGGGTTTACTAGCAGAGAGAACTCTGCTCCTTCTAACTCCATCTCTGCAGAGTCAGTGACTTCTCCACCATGTATTACATTTTATTCTGTAAGTGCAAAGCAATTTCCATTGAGGGTAGGGACAGTGAAGCACAGAGAAAGAGGAGCATAATATCTCATCTTTCTCAAATCCCCACCATCCCAAAGGATCCTGGTGCCGTTTGCTTTACTTTCTATATGCATGCACAGTTAATTAGCATTACCACAGAACTGCAGGTATCCTCAGACTTAGTAGAGGGAATATCTTGTAATAGAAGGGTAAGCAAATTGTTTCTGCTGTTTCCATTACAGCCAGCTTTGATTATCCAGGGTAATGGGATAACAGGGACAAAGCAAAAACATGGATAACATGAGACCTATGCAAATTAAGCTGGGGAAAAAAAAACCCCAACTGATGCTGAGAGTAATGGAGGAAAGAAAGGTCAATGATACTGATTAAGGAGCATGGAGGTCCCTGTGTTAGCACTGCCTTAAGCTGACAAATCCATACACAATGGTACCTGGGCATGGTAGCTACAGAGCAAATCTATAGGGTCTGTCACTGTGAGAGGGAAGCAGAGACATCCCCTGCACAGCAAAGCCAAGCTGCAGCAGAGGGAGGCGAATTGCATTAATGCTGAGCATTTCAAAGCCTCTGTGTGAGGGATTTGTCATTAAAATGAATAAGATTTGGGCACTCAACCCACCTCCTCCCTACATGAGCAGGAAGAAGCCCAATTTAAAGGTCAGCGTCTTAATGGTTTTTGCTGCGTATATACCAGGATAATTCCTCTCCAAACAGAAATCCAGCACCTCCTTGGTGAGCCACAGCCACTGTTTGAAGGAGCACAAGAGCATCCATAGCTGAGGAGGTACAGGAACACAGACAGGTACAGCTCCTATGCTAAAAGAGGGTGGGAAGAGGCTCCAACTTCATCTCCTTGCAATACAGCCCAAGATAAGGAAAAGGAACACACTGGAGTTCCTGTGCAGTCCCTCATCTCAGCAAAGACCAGATTCACTCCGCTCTGTCAAAGGGGATGTTCAAATCCTTGGCACCAATACTGTGGAGGCAGCTCTGAAAAATCTCTGGTGGTGGGTGGATAAAAAAGGGCACCAGTGGAGATGAGACAGAAAGAAGAGAGGGAGGAATCTTAGAGGAAGAAGAATCTTCTTAATAGGTTTTATTGATTTAACCCAAAGAGAGAGAACAGTAAGGGGAAATATATGCCATTTAAATGTAAACCGGCAATAAAAATAATCATTAGAGTCATAATCTCAATCTGTTAGCATTTTATGTAGAAAAGATCTTAGTGGGAAATATTTTCTGAGTAAACTATTTGCATTTACTTAGTATGAAGGAGCCTCTTAAATATAACTCAATCATTATCATGGGCTTTATTGCAGGGGCTGTTATCAGTACTCAGTTCTTGCAAATGCCTGATGATTTCACAGCCTCTGTAGAGCCTGACTTGGAGAAGTTGCTGGCCCACCCCAGCTGGGATCTCCTGTCCATATATCTGTGGATGTTCCTGCTTCCATACTGGAAACACCTGAGGATTTCAATGGCAGCTAGAAATCATCACTATCCACAGAAATGGTGATGTGGCTTTGTGACTGGCCATCACTTGCTCAGATCTTGTAAGCTTTAACTGAGGAAAAGTAACTTCAGAGCATGTTTCCAAGCCCTGCATATTCCAGAAGAAATGAGAACCACCTGACCATCCCTTTTAGCTTTCTCTCTTGTAAAAGAGGAGAAAAATGAGGGGTTTTCCCTTTGTGGAGGAGCTGCAGGGCTGGCAGTGATGATGCAGGACAGGAAGCCCCTTCCTGGTGCAGGAGGGAAGATTGTACGTGTGTACCTGTATCTGAGAAGGAGCTTTTCTGGTCACTGTCTTGTCCCCAGGATCAGTCCCAGTGGGGACACGGCGCTGCCCATGTGCAGGGGCTCAGGGGAGGTCACTGTCCCTGCCACTCCCACGCCTTGTGCATCTCAGCCTCAAAGAAAGGGATAAAAACCCTCTTCTGCCTGGGGACACCTTTTAATCTTCTTGCTAGATTTTCATACACTAGTCCAGACTCCCAGCTGGGCCAGGCATGATCTCATTTAGCATCCCATGCACAGAGGTGGCTAAACCAAGGCTGCTACTTTATGCCATGCACTGGTAGGGGCTGGGGATGCTCTCACTGATGGCACTGGGGATGCAGCAGCCATACCTTACCCCAGAGGGGAGAACATCCCATGGAGGTAGACACCTGGACCAGCAACCCCACTGCTGGGAAGCTCATCAGCCCCTTGCAGAGCTGCTGGTGGCAGGACATTTGTGGGCAGCAGGTGCCAGAGCAGCAGCTCTTCAGGGGCCAGGCAAAAGCCAGGGTTCCACACCAGCAGCTGCCACTGGCAGAAGCCACTGCAGCTCCTGGAGTGGGTCTGGCCCCGTGTCCACAGCCTGGAGAGCAGGTCTGGTCCTGTGTCCACAGCCTGAGGAGCTGGTCTGGCCCCAATGCCCTGCTCATCACCACGTCTCCAAACTCTCAGTGGCCCTCACGCTGTGTGGGTAATTCAGGCTCACAAGGGGGTTATTAAAATCCATTCTAAGCTAATGTCAGCCACTTCCGTGTTAATGTCAGTGGCTGAGAGGCACAGCAGGAGTGGGTGGAGAAGGACTTTGATTTCCCCACTCTAATTTCCAGGCAGTGGTGGGGAATGGGGAGCAGTGGTGGGTGGAGGTGCAGTGCCACGTGTCCCACAGCAGAGAGCTGGGACTCACAGTTTAACCCCAGCAGCCAAACATTTCACTCCACGTTTTGCTTGACAGCATCTCTCCCTGGCTGGCCATTTCAGAGGCACGTTATCTGCCAGGATCCCAGCAGGTGAGCCTGCCTGAGCAATCAGCTCTGCACAGAGGCTGGGAAGGGGCTCTTGGTGTGGCTCCGTGTGGGACTCCATCAGGAATTTCGGGTGGATTGGGCATCACACCCAAGCATTTTCCATCGGGTGCCTTTGGAGGTTCAAACCACATGCCCCAACCTCTGCACTGCCTCGCAGCCCATCAAACCTGCTGGGGCTGAAAGCAGGGCTGCAGTTTGCTCACGTCGGTCGGGTGAGTCCAAGCCAGCCCTTGGATTTTGAAAAAATCCGGGTAATTTCAGGATGTGGCTGGCATCATGCAGGCTAAGATAAGAGTAATCGGAGCTCCGGGCCGTAAGCCGATTCCTTGCATATGACAGGAAGGAATTAGCCCCGTCTCTCCGCCCCGTGCCTCCCGGCAGCGTTTGTACACATGGGCACACACCTGGCAGGGGGCTGAGCACCGGGACACGTGTGTCCCGATGCTTGCTAGGACAGGGTGACAAGGATCCTGTGCAGGCAGTGCACAAGTCCCACGGGCAGAAGAAGGAGCACGGAGAGCAGAAGAAATCTGCTCCAACCATCATTCCCAGGGCAGGTATTGCCCCCCCAGCTCCTTGCACTGGCACAGCAGTGCTGGGAACCCCCAGGTCTCCTTCCCAGGAGGTCCTGCCCTGGTTCTCCCTCGGTTTCAGCATCTGTTTGCAGAGGGGATTCCTCCACGTTGGCTGAGAAATGCATTGCAGTCTCTTAATATCTCCTGCTGTCTGGAAGCCTTTCCTCGTGTGTAAATACAATGTGTATAACAGTGGCCTCATTTCACACTATAGGAGTGCATCAGACGCAGCTAAAGGTACTGAGGGTGGCTTAAATGATCCAAATTTAACATTTGGTTATGTAGGCTGAATATTTCAGTGAGTTTTTAGGTTAGAAGGTGCTGTAAATGGAGCCTAACCTCCTAGACAGTGAATTTTACCCATGGATTTAAATCAAGTATGACCATTAAGCTTCATCCTCCTGACAGACAAAAATTAGTCTGGTTCATAAGCAAGGGGGAAAGCTGCTGAAGGCAAACAGGGCACAAGCCACAGGATCAAAGTGTTGAACAACATCTCTGAAGGGCAGCAGGTCCTACTGATGATACAGCCACAAACCAGGTTATTCTGCTTTAGCTTGTCTGATTTGTGAAATGAGGGTAACAAGCAGTTCTGAGGTCAAATCCAGTGTTCAAAAGCAATATCTGGTGCAGCTGTTTTCACCTAGAAAATAGCTACTGTTCAAAAATCAATGGTGTTAGGGGAAAGTGACACTCTAGTAGTTGCCACAATGGGCCAGATGGGTCAATGAGGTGGCTTAGGGTGGCAGGACAATCGAGATGCGTGGCACCAGCAGACCCAAGTCCCATCCTGTGTCCCTGGGGAGAGGGGCCAGGGGGGTGGGAAGGAGTTGCATCTCCCTGCAGCTGGCATCTCGTGCCACATGGCAGGTTACCAAGCAGCTGAGAGCAGGAGATGATTTCTTTTGCCAGTTTTCTAATTTATCTAATGAGCAAGAAAATAAATCAAGCTGACAGTCACCCAGGTGGTTTTGAGCCTCAGCTCCTCACAGTCCCCTTGTTCTCCCAGCCCATTTTATAACAGGGTTACAACCCGAGGACACAGCACTAACTCCTGCTATAATCTTTTCTTTACCAACGTCACTTAGCAGATGGAGTCATTTAGATGTGCTCACGTTTAAATGAGTGGCTTGCCCTGAAAGGGACAGAGCTGGGGCTGCTGGCAAGGTTTTTGGGATCATTAGCCTAGAAAATGCTTAGCAGGGGAAGCAGTTGGCAGGCAGATTTCACGGACATGGCACCGCTGTCCTCTGCCAGCAAAATTACAAGGCTGAAATCCTGGAGCTGGATGGGGCCAAACCCTTCACAGCAAACAATTTAATTGATGAATGAAGTGAATTGCCCAGGAGACGGGTTTTAGACATCTGCTCACTGCATGAAGCTGCTTGGAGAAGGGTTTGCACTGCCTGGGATGGGCTGGCTGGGACTCCCCATGGTGGGAACCTTCACCAGAGCCCCCTGGGCACCTCCTCCCTGGCACAGCAACCCAGTGCTGTGAGCCTGGCTACCTCCAGGCTTGCCAATCCAAGGTACTTACAGTTGTTACTGCTCCTAAGCCTTCGTGGCTGGACCAGTGATGGGACCACGCAGATCTCAGCACTCAGTGCTGGAAACGGAGCCAGCACAATGCAAGGGAGAACAGCACCAATCTAAACAGCAAAAGCTACTTTTCAGTTCCTGCAAGAAATTCCATAGCAGTCTCAAGAGGTCTTTCCTCTCTAGCTCCCTGACCTCCTGCACAAGGCTACCTCCACAAGCTCCTTTCATTTGGTCTAATAAAGTAAATTAGTTCTCCAGCTCTTCCAAAGAGAATAGGCATAAAAATGTACATTGAGATGAATGCTTACAACCCTTGAAAATACCTCTTGCTTGTGAAAAGGCTTCTAAGGAATGAATAGAAGGGACAATGATTACCAAAAAAGGAGGAAATATTGTTCATGCTGCCTGGGTAGCATTTGACCCAGCCCTTGCAAAGGCTGGGGAGAGAAAGGAGGAAGAATGCAGGGAGCTGAGATACTAATGGCAATCATTGCTCTGTCGGGAGCAATATCTCACGGTGTCCATGGAGATCAATCACAAATTATTCAGCCAAATAGTTCTCAAAACAAACTCTTATTCTGCTCCTTTGTGGCAGGCATCAAGTTTTCTCTGCAAGGCCCATTTTACATCTTAGGTAACTCAGTGCTGGATGGTGTAACACTCCATTGTGAAATCCCTGCAGGAGCCTTTGATGCTGGCATCTTCCAGACGAGATGCAGAGCTTATCAGCTCAAATAACACAACTGTCTTTTATCCTCTGTGTCCCAAGCCTGCTGTTTTGGCACTTATATTTGTAATTCATTGCCTGGCTCTGGGTTTGGATCCATCTGGACAGGCAAACTGTCTATCTGTCTGCATTGCTGAGATATTTGTGTCTGCCCCAAGGGACCTGAGCACCTAAGCTCTGCTTATCTTCATTGATGCTTACGTTCCTAATTGGTTAAAAGTCACTTTGGAAAGGTGGTCTTAAGGGCTGTAGGTTTGTAGATGCTCTCAAAATTACTTCCCTCAGGCCAGGCTGTCCATCTTTCCCTGGAACTGCATCCCTGGTCTGGTCTGGCCTCCAGAGATGCCCATGCCTCTCCAGCTCTGCTGTCCCTCCCTTCCAGATCAGTGCTAGCCCACAAACCTGCCTGCCTTTCTTCAGCACTACATTTTCTTCAAAAAAGGACAAATGAGGTGGAAGAAGAAAAGGTGAAAACATGATAATAGCTGTGGGAAAAGGCCGCCGCTAAAGATTTGACAATGCTGGAAATAGAGGCTCAGAGAAAAGTTTTCCTCCAAAAATTATTCTTTTCAATCTCAACAGCACACTGAAGAGAAGTTAAGGCACACTTTTTAGCACCTTTTGTACTCAAATTCAAAATTCACCTGTCTAACCAAGCAATAACAGAAATAATCTTTTTTTATCCAGCTGCACATTTTGCTACAGAAATTTGTTTCCATTAAGCTATTCCCCTTTGTCCTCTTAGAAAGCATATTTTAAATAATAACAGTGTAAAAAAAATTACACACTACCCAAAAATCTCAGCCCTGTCAACCGTACACTTTTACACAAAAGTTATCTCCTTCTTACAATGGATTGATGAAAACCCTTTTCATAATGTCAAGGTGGAGATGAGGAAGAGGGAGAAAATTTCAAAGTGCCCAGCACAGCTAGTCATTTGAACAGGGAACATGGGGCAAAATCTGGTCTTAGAAAGCTGAGCTAAAGCTTCAACGTGAACCCAATGTTCTTTCTCTGCTCTGTAAAACAGAATTTTTGTAGAAGTTGGGATGGAAGCAGGCACTGCACCTCTCATCTGCAGGGGAGAAATAATGTGCTTTTTCTTTATTCCCAAAATCTCAAAAGAAGAATGTGAATTCAATCTTCAAAAAAAATAAAGATTAAATATGCAACCATGATAACTTGCAGCCATGCTTTCAGGAGTGCAGCAGCTGCAGCTCAGCCGCTCAGGGACTCCCCAGGAAGGTCAGCACTGGGAGAAGAGTGGAACCACCCTGTGATCAACAATGTGAGAAACACCACCCTGGCTGGCTGGCTGTGGTTGCATCACACTCTTCCCTACTGGGAATGAATGCCAGCAGCCTCCCCTCCACCATCCACTCCTGGGGAGGATTTCCCAGCCCTGGAGCCCTCTCCAGAAAGTCTTGCTCCATCCCTGCTGGCTCTCTCCCACAGGCAGCTGTCTCACACCAGCTGCTCCCCCCACTCCAGAGATGCCATGGACAAGGCCACCCCTCACCTCTGAGCCTGTGTGTCACTGCTGGCTCCAGCCACAGTCCTGAAGGTCTCCTAGTTGTTGTCCTCAGGGGCTGGGAGGCACACTGGACATGGCATTCAGGATCCCACGAGGTGGTCACCAAGCCCAGTATTTAAACTGCAAGAATAAAAGAGAAAGCATAAGAGGGAGTTTCAACAAAGGGGATAAAAGATTGATTGATGTCTTGATTAATACCAAGCCATCCCAGGGACAGAACAGCTGCTTAAGCCATGGATCAAACACAGAGACACAGGGACCAGAGGTGAAGGGGAAGAAGACCACAGGGAGGGCCAAATGAGAGCAGCTACTGAACAGAGTAACTAAAAGGGAAAAGAAATCCACTTGCCAGGGGATTTGGGACTGTGAAGAACGCTGGAAGGGGACCTGGGACTGAAGTAAAAAGAATGGGACAAATGCCAGACAAAGATGGAAAAAGATGCAAGGAAGATGGATAGCTCTGGGCATGCCCAGGGCAGATGGCACCAAACATCAATGCAGAGCTCCTGGAAGAGTGAGGAGCCACTGCCACCACCAGCACCAGCCACCCAGCATGTGCAGGTTTTAATAAGTTTAACAATCCTTGTAACACCTGAAGATTGGTCCCATAAATGTCTTTTTTAAATCTTAAGTGTGATTTTATTGCTAACAGTAGTCAATTCCCACACCTTCATTGTTTTTCTATGACTTTGGATGCCTGGCTGGCCAGGGCTCTCTCTGCTTCCCACTGCTGTCAGTTCCTGCTCACCTGTGATGCCAAACAACCAGTACAGCGAGAAGAAGTGACACTGAGTGTAACAGTACTCATCTTTGTGATATTCAATGTCTTGTTTTATAGTCATCTACACAGTAACAATAATAGCAATATTAGTGACAACCATTTTGTTACTCCTCCCGTTAGTAATATTCAGACATGACCTAAGAGGTATTTCAGAAAGACAACACAAATCCGGTGCAAGATCCAGGAGAATGGGGCAGTTAATTAAATGTCAGAGTGATGGACAGAGCCGGGACAAGCCTGGAACAAAATCAGAGAGCTGGACAACCTCTGACAAGCACAGGGAGATGGATGGAACTGGGACACATCCCAGACCTCTCCCCAGCAAACACAGAACCCTCCTACCCACACAAATCTTTAAACACACCATTTCTCCCTCTTTGTCACTGCTTCATTGACTTATAGGAGAGGAAATTTGCTGGGGAGAGCTGCCTTCCAAGCCATGTCACTGATCACAGCCTGTCTAGTGACATTTTTATAACTCCAAATGATGCAAAGGAAATAAAGAGCCCCATTGAAAATGACAGTGTCTTAGAAGTGTGTTTTACCAGCATATATGTGAACTCACAGCAGGTAAGGGTTTATTTTGCAAAAGATTTCTTCTCCTTTTTCCAAACTAGACATTCATAAGAGAGGCAGGTGGTGGCCAGGGAATATGGAGAGCTGGAGGGTGTTCCAAAATTCCAAGAATATTAGAGAACAAAAGGAAGCCTGTGACAGATACCAGGCAATCTGTATGTCATCAGGAAGAGTGCAGAGCATAATAGACTAATCAATCAGGCAGACAAGGGTGAAGTGTCACGGGGAGGCAATAGGTAGTTGGAGGTCAGTTATGAAATATAATCTCTAAATTGGAAGGAGAAAGGCAGTAGCACAAGACAGGTGTTTGAATGCAGGTAGGTGGATGTTGGATTGGTGATTTCCAGGAGAGTGAATGTTGGATGGGAATATTATGGGGGTAAGGAAAAATAACCTGGTATTTTAGAGACAGGCACATATTCTGTGAAGTGAAAGACTGAGCTGGTGAGAGTATTGTTCCATTTCAGAAAATGCTGCTGGAAGACAGACAGGGCTCCCTGGTGCTTGTTCCTCTGGGTTTCCAGACAAAGTTTGTCAGGTTAGAAGCAAAACAAACAAACCAAAAAAAAAAAAAAAAAAAAAAAAAAAAAAAAAAAAAAAAAAAAAAAAAGCTTTGCTTTTCCTAAGTGTAAGTCCTGCAAATAACAGCTGGGATCCAAAAGCCAAGCCAGACCCTTTCTAGCTGGTGCTTTCTCATCAGCATGAGTAATCTCTAATCTAGTTAGCTGAGATGCAGGGAAGTTGCACACTGCCACGTATGAGAAGATGGGGATTCTGCAGGTGAATTTAATTACTCCTTCCACATAGAAAGTGGGAGTCAATAAGGCACCACTCACCCTCCATTAGCTAACTGGACTGCACAGGCCCAACAAGAAACCAGGCAGCATCATTTACTGCTCTTTCTAAGCCAAGCAGGAATAGCCCCATTATACCCAAAGAAAAGCTTGACTTAACATGAAGTAATTTCTACCAACACTTTTCTGACCTTAACTGCATTTTACAAAGATGTCACACAGTCCTTCTAAGAACAGTTAGACCAAGCAATTAGATCTGAATGAACAATTCCTAATGAATATCGTTTGGCAAACTTCACCTCATTTTATGCTCACGAAACAGTCACACACGGATTGCAAAGTCCTCACATTTCTTTGTCAATGGATATAACTCGCTGGTTTTTTCCACTGAGCAAATAGCAACGTAACAGTTCATTGAAAAATCTACATTCAAGCACAGGCTGGGTGGATGGGTTATGCCAGACACGTGGTGCTGTTCCTCCAGTTCTTCTGTTGGTGAGGGATCAGAGCAGCTCCAAGAAATGGGAATCAGGACTGTTGCCTCTCTTGTTTGAAATTCCTTTCTGCCAAATCTGTCAGTGCTGGAGCACACTGACTGGACTGAGCCATGGATATGGGCAATGTAGGAAGGGAGCCAGCTGTGGTCCCTCTGTAACTGATGGAGAGGGACAGGTATTGTCAAAGTCACTGGAGAGGTTAACACCAAGGACAGACTGGAGAACCTGGAGACCTTAAGATGATTACCCTGACTCCCTTAAACCCTTGAAACCACCTGCTTAATTCTCCATGCCCAGTGCTGGCCAGGACTGTGGAGAAAGGTGAGCATCCCAGGAGGCGGAGGCACTGGTGAGGCTGGACGGAGGCTGGCAGCCAACCTGCTGGTAGCTGAAGAGGCTGAGAACAACATGTGCTGTAACACCCAGGGGGATAAGGGAGTGTGGGGAAATACATCAGGCTCTCAAAGCAGAGCAGATTAGGAGATCAATGGGACAGATATTAAACCAAAGGAGCAAACTCCAGAGAGACAGGAGCAATTTTTTTCCTCCTCCTTCTCCCTCATTTCTAAGGATTTTTTTCTTCCCATTTAATACCATCCTCATTGTTTTTAAGTGAACAGCAAAGCCGGTGGGTTCCACATGGCATTAGCAATGTGTTTGTGAAAGGGAAAACGACTGGCTCCTAGCAGGATTTGATAAAAGCCTCTCCAAGTTCTGAGTGATTTACAGCTGGAGAAAACAAACAGGGACTGATACAAATGCAGAGAGAGGCAGAGCCGGCACCAACATCCAGGTACACTCAATTACCAATTCATCAGCCCAAGTGAACTTGAAGGGCTTTTCAAACTCTACATGGCTCTAAATTAAAGGAAATATTTAGATGGATAACGTTCTGCAGTGGGGGAGAAGAAGATTAATTGGTTGATCTTCAGCTCAAGAGCCCTGGCCTTTCATGGGCAAAGGGCCACAGGAAAGGGGTGCAGGTGGCAGCTCCCACTCCCCACGTGGCACCAGGGAATGAGCCAAGCATCAGGATGATGTTCACACACTCTTGCAAAGCTGCCACCACACAGCTCTTTCTCCTCACTGTCCCAGCCCCCAAACAGACTTTTTTTCTCCCATCTCTACTAAAAACTTTGCTTTTGACTGCCTTGGAGGTAATCATGGCAAAGCTGTGAAAATAACCAAGTTTCGTTGTTCATTGGCTGAACTAAAAAAAAAAAAAAAAAAAAAAAAAAGAAAGAAAAAAAAAAAAAAAAAAAAAAAAAAAAAAGAAAGAAAAAAAAAAAAAGAAAAAAAATCACTGCACAATGACCCCAAATTGGAATTGCCCAGGTTCTCCACAGCAATATATATAAATATATATATATATATATATAAAAGATATATATCTGTGGTAAAACAATGGTTTAATTCAATCTGAAACTAACTCATGGGGAACGTCATTTTTCCCTCCATCCCCTGCCCAGAAACCCATTTTTTTCAGGAGAAGAGATGATTTACAGCTCTACGCTCCAGCAGCACTGACACAGCCACAGTGTTTGATATCTTCCCCTGTTCCATGAAGCTTCTCCGTGCTGGGGCACGGGGCCCTTCAGTGCTGTTCTGATACAAGCACTGAGGCAGCTGGGGGTAGGAACAGAGGGAGTCCGGCTGCTGAGAGACTGCAGGGAACTCTTTGTTCGTTGTTCATGCAGAAACTGTTTTGATTTCAGTGTCTAATTGATATCTTGGGGAAATCTTTGCAAAAGACAATGCATCCTCCCCAGACCCCACCTGTGTGTGCTCAGCTGAGGGGCCCCACGCTGCCAGTGCTGACAGCCCAAGGCTGTGGGGCTGTCCCTGTTCCTCTGCTCCACATCCTCATCCCACAGGTTTGGAGAGTTGAACCAGCATGAGAGCCCTGGGGCAGCTGGAAGGGTGGGTGCAGAGCTCCACTGCTGCTCAAATTTTTGGCAGAGAGGAGACTTTGGAGAGTTCTGTGCCATGATGTTCATCAGCAAGGAGAGCTGTGTCAGCCTCCAGTCTCCCTCAGGAGTAGGGACTGCCTGCATCCCTCTGGAAGCTGCCAGCATCATCCCTCCTCCTGCCAGTAGCAGCATATAGCCCTGAATTTTCCACTGGATATCAGCCCTCCTCTTTGCTCTGGCCTCCTCCAAAGACAGCAGCCATCGCTCACACATGCAGCTCCAAGGCTGGCTCTGAACTATTTAAAAGCACAGCAGGTATTTTAATTATTCACATCAAGCGCGCCTTGCTTGCTAACGACTCTCTGAAGCTGTCATAGCTGCATGGGGTGGAGCAGAGCCCTGCCAGCAGCTTCCCATGGCCTGGCCTTGGGGCAGAGCCTGGCTCTGCAAAACAACCACCATCCAGTGCAGTCACTGAGGGCAGAGGTGACATGATGGCACTTGGGTGAGGAGCACCCTGGCAGATCTGTCCGGTCCCATGGGCATTTGCCCACCCAAGCTGCTGCCTGGCACCTTGCATCCTCCAGGCCAGGGGTGTCAGCCAAATGCTTTGCTATTCACTGCGAGCTGCTGTGCCCCACACTGACAGATTAGCTCTTGTTGTATTTTAAGGGCACCGGAATCACCAAAATGCATGGAAACAGAGGGGTACTTATACAGCACAGCTGGGCGGCTTCAGATGAAGGCACTGGAGGGGATGACACACTTCCTTGCTGCCTTGAGCTGCTCCCAGGGTTTGATGCAAGGAGCTGTTTTGGAAAAACAAGCCCTTGCCACCCTGCAGCAATGTATTTATTTGCTTCTTCCTTCCCAGTACCATCAAAAATATTTGCTGCAATAGCATCACTCTTCCTAGAGACAGTAGGAAAAGGTTCTTTACCCAGAGGGTGTTTGGGCACTGGAACAGGCTCCCCAAGGATGCAGCACCAAGCCTACCAGAGTTCAAGAAAAGTTTGGACAACTCTCAGGGGCCTGGTGTGATTCTTGGGGTTGGTTGTCTTGTGCAGGGCCAGGAGCTGGACTCAGTGACCCTTTGGAACCCATTCCAATTCAGGATCTTCTAGGATTCTGTGGTTCTGACCCACATCCCTCCTTGGCAGAACAAGCTCAGCTCTCTCAAGATGAAATATGAGCAGAAAGAAGGATGGTGCCCCATGCTCATGGCTGGAAGGAAGATCGCTTGTGTAGAAGGGAGCCAGGCTCACCCCAAGCTCACAGAGGTTTTCTCAGCCCTGGAGTGCAGCTGAGGGGCAGATATCCCACCTGCAGAAGCATCAGGGCTGTGGGTTCCTTCATTTTTACCCCACAGAGTCTCAATTAAAGGTGAGCTTTCTTTAGAAATCTTTCAGGATTTCTATCTGAGGTTGATCTGTTTTCTTGGAGGTTCTTGGAGGTTATTTCTCTTATTTCTGGTAATTAAGCAGCTTTACTTCCCTGCCTTTCCTCACCATTACCTCAAGGTAAATTTGGAGGATTTCCAAGAATATTCAGGACCTGCTTTTCTCCACCTCAAGATGAGCAAGAGCCTCATCATGGTAACCCTGAGCTCCAGGGCTCTTCTCTAGCAGCAACTCCTCACGGGCAAAGCCTGAGAGCAGAGAGGCCCCCACAAAAGCACATCCCCTGCCTGAAGAGCCAGGCTCTTCAAGCCTCCTGGACCATCAGAGCCAGCCCCTCTCTTTTTAACCTGCATGTTTTTTAATGCTAATTCCCACCACATTCCCAATTCGAAGCTCTAATAATGAACAACTGCTTTCTTCCTTTCCTTCTGATTTCATATTCATGAGTCAGGGTTTCCTGGCACTAAACGTAAATGCTAAACGGAAATCGCTGCACAGTGACACGTCTGTGTAGCTTCACTGTCCATTTATTTGCCTTTTCAAAGAGCTCCTGTGTTAAGCAAACATCCCTGCCTGGATCCTATCTGGAGGAGTTTGTCTGGTACGGCGTGGTGCCTGCTGGGGTGGGGGAAGCGGCTCGGTGTGATGGTGTCTCGCAGCTCTGTTCTTGCTCCAGGGTACTTCTTGTACAATAGTTTGAGCTCGGTGAATATCTCAACCTTTTCTGGGATATTTTGCTTGAATCTTGGCAGGATGTGTTCAGCTCTGACACAGCGAGGGATGAAGCAGGGAACTCCCTGAGAGAAACACATCCGTTGCTTCGGCTTGGACTCCACTAAGAGCTCCTGCAGGCAGCAGTGGGCAGATGTCTTGGCAGGGGAAGCAAAGAGGCACCTGTAACATCACTGGGCAAATTATTTCTTCTGGCAAGTAGAAAATCCACATACACATGCAAACAACAACAAACAAAACAAATAAACAAACAAACAAAAACCCTAAACATTTCAGGCTTCATCCAAACTTCCTGCCATCTTCCAAGAGAGAGACAAAAGACATCTTGAGAAAAGGAATGTTTTCCATTAGCCATATTGGTAAAAATGTTTTCCAAGTATTTTCCTTGAAGACTGCACTTCCACGTTGAATTGAACTTTTAAAAGAGCAAGGACAAAAAAATAATCTAAAAGCGAAAGCTGAAGGAATTAGCTGAGATATTCCTCTCTGCAGAGAGGCTGAAGCTGTGTAGTTTCCAAACCTTTTAACCTGTCTGGAATGGAAGCTTTAGGATCACAGATTGGCACCTGAAGTCTCTTCTCCACCAGTTCACCCTGCCCATGGTGGGCCCTTTGTCCCCTTGGAGACATCATCATCCTCACCTATCTGCTCTGCAATCAATGGGAACAGGAACCATTGTCCTGGAAGCAAGGACAACCATGTAGGGCTGGAGCTGGGCTGTGCTGGCCCCTGCTCCCTGGTCTCCTCACGGGAGCACCAGCTGAAGATGGCTTTGCTCCAAGTGGTGGGCTGGAAAGGGGAGCAGCCAATATCCAAGAACCCTGGACTGCTCTGCCAGCTTTGCCCCTGCACTGGTCACCTCCATGGGGCAAGGTGGGCAGTGAGGAACTGCAGTGGTGAACTGGGAATTGGCAACTCCAGCTCTTTGGTTGTTTAGTGCTGGAGGCTTTCCCTTCTCTCAGCTGCCTCCACTGGGGTTTCCTTCTCCAGTGTTCCTTATGATCTTGGTGCTCTGTTGCCTTCTGCAGTCAGCCATTGTCTTTCCCTGTCTGCCTTTCCCCAAATACTTTAACAAATGAGCTCACAGGAAGGCAAGAGAGAAGATGAGACATGAATTTCAGACCACAAAAAATGAACTCACAAATGAGAGTGTCTGCAAGCACCATCTGAAGAGCTGTGCTCCTGCTCATGGAGAACATCATGTGTGGCATGTGTTCAATCAAAGTAATCAATGGGGACCACATTTTGAATATTATCTACACGCAACAGACTCCTTGGGAGGAAATTATGCAGCAATATTTAATGGTGGCAATGGTTCAGCAAGTAAAATAAAGAAATTTTCCTCAAAACACCATCAACTTCTCATGGATAACTCCCAGATGGGACTGAGGGTAAAAAACCCTTTCATTAAAAAGCTATTCAGTTATGGTAAAACTGCCATATGTGGCTCACTGAGATTCTGATTGTCAGTGACTTCAGCTTGAAAGCTGCTGTGAAATCAGAAAACTACTTCCCATTTGAACAGAGGGGTGGAAATGGGTCCTTAGGGACCTGAAAGCACAGCTCGATCTCACGCAGCTGAAGGTGTCTTACAGCTGGATGTCTAGGTTAAGGTAATTGTCTAGACTTCTTTTATCATCAGTGAACAGAGAGACGTGCACCAACCCCCAGAGAGTGATTCATTCTTCCTGTCTTAAACATCTATTTTTGGATGGGATGAATTACTCTCTGGAGGTGTTCAACTTTCTCCACTGACTGTGGAGTCTGGATGATGAACTTGGCCTAGACACTTCACCTTTCTAGTAGTGAAACATCCACCAGAGAAGACAACTCAAGTTGTGCCAATAATGGTGGTAGGTGGGAGCACTTGGCCAACACCTTCAGTGAACAGACACAAGAGAAGCAGTTCCCTCAGCAGACAGGAGATGGAGGAGGGGAAATCATCATAAGCACACCCCAGAGTGATCTCAGTGTTTAAAAAAGACCTGAGGACACGCTGGTGCCTGATTATCTCATCTAGTTCTTTTATGTCATGCAAAAGGTACAGATTACATCCAACTGCTTTCTAAGTGTGACCTGAGAGTTGTAATTTTGCAGTCCTAGGAGGAAAGCAGGGACTGGTCTCTCAACTGAGTGCAGCCTTCCTAAAAGACCAAGCCTTTTACTGAGTTTGGGTTTTCCTGAGATTAGCAATTCCAAACTTCTTCAAACCACCAATTTATTTCTGAGACACCACCTGTATTCTTCTACCCATCTTCCCAGTCTCGAACAGCCACATCTTGCAATTTAAAGGGTTGGGTTAGAACCTTGAGAGCTATTTTGCAGACAGATTGTTTCATGTCTCTGTTTTGTCATAGTCCACAGTCAATGCTAATAACCCACACTGCAAAAATAATCCTACTGTATTCTAGGAGGCTTCTTGCCATAAGTCTTCCATAAATAAATGAGATTATTACCTTCCATGACTTCAGTGGAAGCCACTTTTAGTCCTCTCAGAAGACCAAGTTCTTAGTGCCAGCTCAGGTTTTACATCTTAGAGCCATCTAAGTCACCTCTTAGAGCCATCTTGCCAAAACCTCTCCAGATTCCACTCCTGCTATATAACATGGCACAGTTACTTGTGTAAAACCCAGGATTTGGGAACTCTACAGGAAAACCAGACATTGCCAATTCAAAGATCAACATGAGAAAATCAAATAGGGAACTAAACGGCAGAAGAAGCCACCAGAGAAAAGCCAGGCTGCCATCCATACACAGATTTCCAAAGGGAATGTTTGCAACTGATTCTGAGAGGGGCCCACTAATTGCAAAAAGTATGGCAGGACCCTTCTCCAAAGCCAACAAATGTGGAGGAAGAGTGGGGATAAAATTAATGAGGCAAAGAGTTGTGAGCAGTAATTCACCAGGAGAGAGATTTGTGCTCTGTCCTGGGGCGTGCTACTGCCAGGAACAGGATGCAGCTGACAACAAAAAGCCCATGGCTGGAAGCCAAAGGAGTCCTTGGGGGCCAGGGAAATGCCTTGGAGACTTCAGATCTCTACACCAATTGCCTTACACCTGTCGAAAAAAAATTCCCAGTGTTTTTTCCTGACTCATCTGGAAAATGAAGGCGGATCATCCATATTGAACAGGCTATTCACAGCGCTCGTGGGAACGTGCTCGAGACAAGGCAGAGCAAGACCTTCAGTTCACAGTGTGGTACCAAAAGTAACAGACATGTGAAGGGAGCATCCATCTGTCTATCCAGAAACATGGAACACACAGGATTCTTAGAGCCTAAGTGATATAAATTACCCTCCTGTGAATTGAACAGATTCACCTAACAACATGGCAGTCCAGCAGATACCAATGGACAGCAGATACCATTGGACAGATACCAATGCTTGGTTTCTCCTTTTTGACTTGTTCTCTCTTTTCCTTCCTGCTTCAACCACTGAGTTTCCTGGGACATATTTCTACATCTCTGCCTCTATTTTCCTCTATTTAAAAAGAGATTAATGTGACGGGGAAGTGTTGGAGATCTCCTAAGGAAAGCCACCGCATGAGAGATTTTTCTATTTTAAATTGTGAAAAGTGCTAGCCAAATGCTAGTTCTTAAATTCAGCTGGTGAATATATAAGGAAGATTGATTTTCTCAGAAGACTACATCATTTAAGTGAAAAGTCAATAATCATGTTCCATACCAGCATTTAAATATCTGAGCAAAAAACCCCAAATAATGATATCTTTTGGGTTCAGAGTGTTCACTGGAAAGAAGGGAACACACAGTATTAGTTTCAGTACTATGTTGACAGAGAACACAAATGTCAGTTTGACCATCTTAGAAAAGACATTTAAAAAGATATGAGATTAAATGACTCAGGATTACTCATGATGAAATTTTACATTAAGCAGTGAAAACTCTTATTTCAGGACAGTTTTTGGGATTGCTAGCAATGTAAAGGAAATGCTTTTATGAAAAAGCTGCCTCCCTTGATAAAGAAACACAGAGACAACAAGCTCCAAAGATGAACACTGTAACCCAAAAGCAGGACAGAATGCTAAAGAGTCTAACAGAAATCTCAACACATAATCAAGGGAAAAGGCAAAATCACAAATAAAAGTGGCCAAAGGAGACTTCCATGAAAGGGGCAGCAAGATAAAAGGGTTTGCCTTGCCTTATTACAAGGGAGTTTATATAAAGTACAAAAATATGGAAATTTTTCAGAACAAATGCAAAATTATTTTAATAAGAAGATGTAGCTCAGTTTGGAAGAAGGCAAAAACAAAAAAGCCCAACATTACAGTATCATACCAATGGTCAAAGGGTTAATAACCATGTAATTTCTGGCAAAGGAATTAAATATGACCAGCAGGCTCTACAGCCAGGCAGCCCTGATCAGGTGTTAGTTCACTTTCCCAGCAGAAAGTTGCATTTCAACAAAGCTGAAATTTCTCATGACATGAATTAGTTCTGGCAAAATCACAATTTAAAAGAATTAGGAATGTTTTGATAAATCAAACATTTCGTTTGCAAGGCTTCAGGAGAATTTTTCATTTCTATTTTTATCACACAACAAAATCTTTAAACATTCATATCTAAATGACATTTAAATTATCCCAAAATAATTATTTTAATAATAACTTAATATTCTATTCAGAATGCAACCAAGTGTCAAAATCTCGTATTTTCCTACAAGGTACAAATTTTTCTATTATCTCCTTGTTAAAGTTTCAGACTTTCCAGCTATTTATTCCAGAACCTGTATTGTAACATAAGAAAATGGCAGACTCTTGAAACCCTTAGGTATGTTGTTGTTATTCTAATGTGAAACGAAAGGAAATCTGTAAGCAAACGTATCTGCAGCCCACAGCATCAGACCAAAATATGAGCATCAGGGCTGTCAGTCTGCTAAACACCCTTGGAGTGCAGTGAACTGCATTCACTCAGCTTAGGTGAAGAAACAGGAATTTAAAAATACTTTTGGGTACAGGAAGAGCACCTGACTTTGTAGAGTGGCCATTCTTTGTGAACCTTCCTCTTTTTCACCTCAGTTTGGTTTATATTTAGAAATGCTATAAATATAGTCTGTTTAATCAAATGAAAAAAAAATATTTTGATAGATCATTCACTCATTTATTCTCCCCAAAAGAAAGGCTGCCGATAAGACTGTCTGTTTTCACTGCATCTGTTCACTTGGCAGGAAAAAAATAATTTCAACAGAAACATTGCAAAAACCTACCCTTTCTACCCAGATGCTCTATTTCCATATTTCTGATGCCATCCTGCCTGCAACCACTTCTTTAGATTTACATGAATTAACTAGTGTAGGACAGATACCAGACTACAAAGTGCTCACAAAGTAACGATAGCTTTTGATGATGACTTTGGAAGTTCAATGGAAAAGCTGTAATCTCTTGTCCATGTACAAAAATAAACATTATGGGATGGGTTTAATACACCTAAAAGTTTCATCCCATACGGCGCTTTTGCATAAGTTTCAGAATGAGACTGCAATGTAGAACAAAGTACACAGGTTCCAACTAGGCAGCATTTGGATGAACTTCTTCCTTCATCATTTCCCCTCATTCTTAGGGTTACTTCTGCAGTTATCCAAGATTTCTTTGGCACTTCAAAAAAAAGTGCAATCACTTTTTGCACAGCTATACAGGCCTTTTCTAATAATAAAACTTACTGAGTCAAAAATCAACCTCAAAACTCTTTAGAGAAAACTAATATTGAACTTCAAGTTAAAGTACTAAGCAGAAGAACAACAGATATTTGGGAAATAAACTCAAACTTTTTAGGTCTTTCCATGACCAAGCTAAACGAATCAACCAACAAGAAAAATCTGCAGAATAAATCTGTAGCCCAGTTCTGGTTCACCAGAGTTAATTGTACTGATACAAAGTTTGTGCAAGGCATAGGGAAATTAACCTTTTTGATCTCAGAGAATTGACAAAAGATGCAACAAAATGCAGTTTTTCATAATTATGGTCATTCTCTTTTCTCCTAAATCACATTACTAGGAACACAGTCTTGAAGATTACACAAAGCACTTAGAATTTGTAAGATAATAATGATTATATAGTGCAGCCAGGGAGTAGGATTTTACCTCTTATTACCAAGACTAAAAGAGAGGTTCTAACTCTGCAGAAGTTTGATGGTAAATTCAAAGTCTTCTGGAGCACAGTAGCAGGCAGGAGAGAAAAAAAAAAATGTCTCAGTTTCTAGCCTGTTTTACAGCATTAAGTTCTAACCACTGTCAAAATTTTTGTAGACATCAAGGAACAGATAGTAAAAGACAAAACCAAAATCAGAAAAAACTACGAAAATGAACTACAGTGAGAGGGTTCTTTTTGCCAATACTCCTTATCATGCAATTGTGCACTAGCAGTCATATTGTACTAAACCATGTGACCAGGAGAATTCTGCAGCCATTAGACAAAAACTCCTGGTAAAATCCTTGCAAGGTCTGAATTAAAAAATAATCCATCAAGATAAAAGCAATTGCTTTCCAAATGTCCAGGCAAAAATGGATTGATGTAACATGATCAAGTAGCTATTGCATGTAATTTGATGGCAAGTCTGTATAAAACTTAATATAGCCTCTATTGTGCCTCTTCCAGATTATGCTCCTGATGTAACTGGCTTGTGAGTAGTGCTGGAGAAACTGCAGTGGGGAGAGGCACTTCCAACATGTAATTTGGTTTTGTCCTAAAATACAGACATATTGTCAGGAAATAGTAACTGTTACCAAAAATACTGCTGGAATGAAAAATACTGTGTTTTTTCCAGTGGAAATAATCTTAGGAGAAGAAAATACCAAAATAGCCCACACTAAAACACAAAGTTCCTGCAAGAAGAACGTGCCCTGATTCAGCAAAACAGGTAAGAATGTGTTGATGCCAAAGGAGTTCTGCCCAGTGGAAATCACTTGTGTATGACAATTTTAAGTATGTTTATGTCCCCTTGAAGTCAGCTGGATGCATCATGCTCCACTAAACTGGGTGGTGGTAGGGAACCTTCCCCTTCCCATGGCAGTTTGGGAGCTGTGGCATAAAGTACTGGGAAAACAAAGATCTGAGCACTTCATTCATCTGGGAAAAAAAAAAAAAACCAAAGTGAAGAGCTGTAAAGCTCTGCAACACCTTTTCCCTGCATAATTCACAGCAAGAGAGGAGCAGAGGAATAGATCATTTAAGATGGATCTGCTCCCTTGCAGATGTTGATAACCCATGGGATGTTTTGGGTTTTTGCCTTGTGCCGGTGCCAGCAGAGGCGACCAGAGCCTCTTTGGACCCTCCTAGATGTGGAAAACTGAAGTGTAAGGACAGAATTTAAGGAATCAGTTCTACTCCAACTCACGATCGTGTGTAGCCTTGACACAGTTTGGAGGTTTGAGTCACAAAACCACACTTGTGCCACATTTTGTGTCATTGAGATCTGAACTTCCTCCCATGGGAAGCGCCTATCCTGCCTCAAGGCTGCAGTTTGTGACCCTTCACCAAACAAAAGCAGAACTTCTCTCACTTCTTCTTGAAGACAGGTCCTTAAATATTTACCTCAGAATGTGGATTTTAATTTTTGGCTCTTTGATCTTTTCTTTTTTTTTTTTTTTTTTTGGTTTTTTTTGGTTTTTTTTCCCCTCTTTACTCATTCTGGAGTATTTAGTCTCATCCCACAGCTGTGTTAAGAATAAAATAACAACAAGGGGTGGGATTTTCCAAAGCACTCAGCATCGGGCCTGACTCTATTCTCTTTGAAGTCAGCAGGAGTTTTATTACCAACTTCAATGGGAGCAGTTAAGCCAATGCTACACATTGTGAACGTGCATATTCATGAAGCAAGTAGGATTTGCTAATGGAACACGGATTCAAACGGCTGATAAGATTTTAAGTGAAGAAGCTACTTGAAAAAAAAAAAAAAATCCCAAGTAGTTCCATGAGCACCAGAACTATGAAATCCTGCTTTCCTTGAGCTTGATTGACTTGGGCACCGAGAAGAGGCATGTGCTGATTGAAGTCCTTCCTGTGGGTGGGGTGCTGAGATTTGTGCTCTCTCCCAAATGGATTCACCGGCATCAAATAAAGGCTCAGCACAACATGGCAACTTTTTCCTCAGTAGAAGTAGGGCATCTCTCTTCTACCTCTGCCTGTCTGCTCAAACCTTGAGGGAACTTGCTATTTTTGAGACTGCTACCCTCTATCAAATTCGGCTGGAGTTGGATAATGCACTTAAAAGTTGTGAGGCATATACACACAGGTATAAACAGACTCCATGTGAGCATGAAATCCACGTTTCTGCAGGATCTGCAAGAAGGCAGATGTTAAGACTGCTCAGAATCAAGTTTTGAGGCAATGAAAAGCTGAAGAGCAAACAGCCTCAGATAGACGAACCACAACCCTCTGAGAATCTTAACTACGGAGAAGATGCTGTGAAAAGGGCAGCCCTTGAGGAAAGAAGAAGACAACAATGTGGTCCTTCAGAGGAATTAGAAAAACGGTTGCTGAGATAAAAGTACATTCCAGATAAGAAACTGACATACATAAATGTGACAAATTGCTCAAAGTACTCAAAATGTCTAAAAAAACACAGGACTTGAAAGGGTGCAGGAATTTTGAGCAACTGAGCTGTACATCTGGAAAGCCAGGGCATTTCCATTCTGGAATGCCAAAGCATCTTTGGCTGCACAAAGAAAATGAAAGGAAGAGGCAACACTGACTGGTCCCTTTGGCATCTGGGATAAAGCAACCCAAGAGGAAGACAGAGAGAGCTGGATACAGACCCCAAACTCCTTTCATATGGGAATCCAGACTCCCAGGAACAAAGCCTGGCAAGGGATGGACCTTCCCTTCCAAGAGCAGCCCGTTGCCAGCCCAGGTGCTCACATGCACTGTCACTGCCTTTGGCACCAGGGATGTCCAAAGAAGAGGATCAATTCTGTCTCCACCCCACAATTTCCACACCGCTGACAACTCAGAAAACAATTCAAGAGGGAATTCAAAGGATCTGTTGAAATTTCAGCGAGTAAATCTGAGTCAGTGAGCATATGTAAATAGAAAGAATGAGTAGCACATAATTACATCAAATTGTTACTTAGCAAGGGAAGTAAATAACCCAAAATATGCAGAGCAAAAAATGGCAATGAATTAGAACTAATTACTTAAGGCTAATTAAAATAAGAATGGCTTGAATTGAAATATGTTAATAGCATTGAACCTGTCTTCTACCAGGGAATTTCAATAAAAGTGATAATGTCACTTCAACCTTCACCTGACAAGGGGAGGAAAGTTGGGATTTGGAGCTCATGGCTGCTTGGGGGTACTGACCACAGCATTGCATTATTTATGATGGAATGGACTGGATTTTTCTGGCAGGTGCAGGTCTCCTGGTCATGGGTAGAAAGAGGCTTTCTTGGATAATGGATGCGAAGTGGAGAAAATACTGTGACAGGCAAAAGCTAAATCCCTTGAAGACTAATAGATCCTGAGGTACCTCTCCATGCTGGGAAATGCTACGGTTGAAGAGAGAAAAAGAGAAAGGCATGGAGATAATGAGATCACAAAGAAGGGAAGAGAAAGAGGGAACAAGAGAGACTGAGGGAGCGAGGAATGAAATAGATAGGGAAAGCTTAGAGCCATGACAAATCATCACCAGCTTCAATTACACGAGCCTGCTGGGCTATGAAATCTGCCAAAGGTCACTGGATTCCTGTCTTTGCAACTAAAAACCAAGTAGCTTTGCTGGTTCCACCCCACAGCCTGACTGTCTGGTGGGAGTGTCCAGCCTTGCTGATGGCTGAAGGTACCTGCACAGGCTGCAGGGCACTAACAAGCTGGTCCAGAGAGCATGGCCAGCCCCAGTCAGGAGATGAATGTGTCAGAGCCTTGCACCAACTCCCAGCACTCTGCCAGCAGGCCACAGTGCTCCTGTGCCAGCAGCTCAAGCCCTGCCAGAGAGCAGGGGGAAAGCTGAAGCAGCAGCAAAGCCTGCTTGAGCATCTTCTTGCCCTGCCACAGAGCCCAGTCTGTGCTCCACCACCACCCTGTGCAGGCTGATGCTCCAACACACCCTCAGCCCCTGATCCCAGCAGATGTGGATCCCTGCTGGGCACAGACACAGCTGGGGCAGTGGCAGCATCTACACATGGAGAAATCCTGATCTTCTGCCACAAGCAGGGAGTGCCCTGGCTGTGCACCACGCTCTGGGGCTCACCCCTTGGTGCTGAGCTGGGCATAAAGCTCTCCCTGCTCCTCCAGGAGCTGAGCTGCTAGTTGTGTTTGCTGCCTCATTCTTTCCAGCCCCTCTGGTACACACTGGAGGTGAAAACCTCTTAACCCTCTCACAGCCCTGGCATTCCCATAAAACCATGAGCTCCTCATGCCAGCACTCTGCATGAACAGGGGTCACAGAGAGGATGGAGGGAGGGATATGGCAGCAGTGCAGCCTTTCCACTTTCACTCCACCTCCTGGGCTGGCTTTTGAGCCAACAGAAGGAAAAGCTGGTGCCGGGCTTGCTGCCAGCTGATGAATCCAACTGGATTCATCTTGGATCTGTGCATCTGAGAAAGCTCTAAAGCCAAAGCACGGCTGGTTCTGCCCAGCAGGTATGGGATGCTGTGAAATATCAGAGAGGTGCTGCAGCCCCAGAGGCACTGCTCAGCCTTCCCAGCACGGGCCAGCTGCTGAGGCTGGACTGCAAAGCCACTCAGGAGCAACAGGACAGGCTGACTGAGGCAATGGTAACAAGCCTTGGATTGACTGCCTGAACTACAGGCTGTGAGCTACTGATGAGCATCCCCTCAGAGCTGCATTTGTACTGAGTGCCTGCCAGGATGGGCAATGAGGGACACACCCTTGGAAATGTCACCGTACTGAGTACCAGGGCTCTGCTTTGAGCAACGCTGGTGGCTACAATGCCATTTCTATTTCTCCAGTCTCCTTCAGAAAGGAAAAATATTGTTTAGAAAACCAGAGATCAGACTTGCTGCTCCTCCTGTGCATGGAGGAGCTGTGGCAGGCCGGAACAGGTTCCCGTGAGCCTGCTGCCAGAATCCTGACATCTCTGTCACTGCCCTGCCTGACCCTCTGCCTCCCAGGGAGGAAAGCCCTGTCACTGGTGAGGATGCTGCCTCGGCAGACACAAGCAGTAGCCTGAAAGACATTTCCTCTTTGTTTCTCTGCTCGGTGTAATGAATCCTGCCTCCCACTCAGATCTGCTAAGTAAGAGGAGTTACTGTGAGTAATCCCCACTTCGGCGTCTTCGGCTGTAATCGCAGAGAAATCACATTAGCTTTTTTTTTTCTAGGACAAGGAGAAATTCATCAAATTGCAATCCAGGGAGAGCACACATGAGAGAGAGAAAGCCAACAACACACACGTACCCTGCAAAAAAAATCCCAAAGTTGACATTTACATTTCAAACACTTATAACAGCTAAACAAATAACAGTAATTATACTATTTGCATACTTTGTTAAATAATTGTTTGTTAGGTAAAGGCAGCCTGTGTGTGTGTCTGTGTGTGTGCAAGGAGCAGATGCCTGAAATCCTGGGAAGCAGAACAGCTGCTGCTTCCCTTCCCAGGTGACCTGTTTGCTTTACAAATTGGTGACAAGTGACCCAAAGCACTGGCTGGGGTTGGGGGGCTGGATGTGCTGATATAGGGAGCACAGAGGCATGGGGCAGGAGGCCCTTGGCTGAGGAGAAGGACCATGAGCTGTAATCCTGCTGCTCAGCACCCAGCACCCTCCTGGGCACACAGACAGGCTGAGTGCTCCGGACATGAGCACCAGCACTGGAAGAGGTGAAGCTCCAATGCTCTGAGCACAAATTGAGGAATGAAGAAACACTGCCAAGAAGAAGAGCTGTGGAAGAAAGCAGGGGAAGGAACAAAAGCTGGACAGAGGGAGGCTCCCCACCTTGCTGAACACCCCTCTGACAATGATGCCTGACTCAGAGCCCACAGAATGTCTCCTGGCTGACGATTTCCCTTTGCTCCTCCAAAAGCATCTCAGCTTTCAGCCCTTTCTGCTCAGCTCCTCAAGCAGACAGCTAATTGAAGGGTTTTTCTCTCGTTTCTAGTACAGAAAACCCACTAAATGCCTTTTAATCTGCCCAGCTTTCCCCATGATTGGCTCTGTCTATCCACTCACCACTCCTATCCTGTTGTTCTGGGGTTTTTTTTAATAGACTTGAATGATGCAAACTGGTGGAGAGAGGAGAAGCCTTCTGCCTCTCCTCACATGGTCAGAAAAGGTGGAGCGGAGCCAGAGCCACTGCATCTTTTCACACCTGGATGGAACCAGGTCAGGCAGCTAATGCATTTCTCAGGCTCAGTGGCTACTTGTTGGAGACACACAAATGCTGCTTGGCTGCTTGAGTGCTGGAGGCTGGGAGAAAGAAATTCCAGCAAGAGACATATGTGTCGGAAGGCTGAGAGGGATGTGGTGCCAGGAAAGAGAAAAGTGATGCACACACGGAGAGCTCAGCTCTGTGCAACAGGAAGAGATGCAGATTGAATAAAAGGCGCCAGGACTTTGAAACTGCCCCTCAGAGCATCAGTAAAGAGTGGAGGGTTCATCAAGCATAAGAGCAAGTGCTCGTGCCCTGTTCATGAGTGAAATCCCAGCACCAGAGGTTAAAACTGTCCCTTAGTCTGGGAGCAAAGCCCTGCTCACTCTGACCCCCCTACCCATGCAGTTTGTCCCCCCAAGCAACAGCAGGAAAGTCACAGTCCCAGGGAGGAGCCCAGGCATTCACTGGCTCTGATCTGTGCAGCTCAGATTTTTAAGTGTACAACTAAGGGCATCCCATGGGGCTGGGGAAGAGAAATGCTCCAAAATAACCATTCTCCCCTCAGAATATTTTCACTGGAAACGTTTATATTTACCCTTCAGAGAAAAAAAAAACTTTTTTCTGATTTTTTTCTTTAAGTTGAAAGAACATTTTCCAGTTCAACTCTTGTTCTTTCAAGTAGAAATATTCAGTTTTCTTTAATGACTTTTTTCTCCCCCACTACTCTGCTTTCTACTTGGAGTTTAAAAAAAAAGAGAGATGAGGAAAGGAAAACTAACAAAACCAGAATGAAATTTTTTACATGAGTTTCAAATAACTTGAAAAAAATTTTTTAAGCTCCATGAGTGATTTGGAAGGATGCAAGAGCTTTAAGCAAACTTTTTTATGTAGGTCAAAAAACTTCTACCCAGGATTAAAAAAAAAGCCTAAACAAAAACTCTTAGTATGGGTGAAACAACGTGGACCAGCTCTATACAAAAGCTTTGCCTCAACTGCCTGTGCAAAAAAATCATAGAATTATAAAATCATAGAAGAGTTGGGGTTGGAAGGGACCTTTAAAGGTCACCTAGTCCAAACCCCCTGTCACGGGCAGGGACACCTTCCACTATCCCAGGTTGCTCCAAGCCCCATCCAACCTGGCTTTGAACACTTCCAACAATGGGGCAGCCACAGCTTCTCTGGGCAACCTGCGCCAGTGTTTCACCACCCTCATTCCAAAAAACTTCCCTTTATCTCATCCAAATTGATCCTCTTTTAGTTTAAAACCATTGCCCCTTGTCCTATCACTACTGACCCTGCTAAAATATTTGTTTGTTGTGCCACAGTGTGCAGCACAGGGGGCGTGTGTCAGCCAGGGCAGAGCAGGGAGCCTTGGGAAATATACTTGGTTTAGGACAAAGAGGCAAAAAATCAGAGAGAAAAGAAGTGTGATTCCTGCCTCCGTTTAAATAATAATTACAAAAAGGAGCTCATGGAAACGGACACATTTTCCTTCAAAAGATATTTAACACTTCATTTTGCTTTGTCCTTTTTGGAGTACTTCTTCCAAAACACAAAGGCTTTAAGCAAAAGGTCATTAAGAGATAAAGAATTGAAGCTCTTCTTGTAAGAATAAAAGGAGAAGGCATCTTGACATTTTTAACAGGGTTTTTTTTTTCCCCTCTTTTCCAAACTGAAAATTAATCAACATTGATTTGATTTCACAAGCATAAGCCTGTATTGTGGAAGTGGCATTTGCTGACAGAGTGCTGTTTCGACAAGAAAATTCCAGCCAGAGGAGCACACAATATGCTGCACACCATTAGGGTACACAAGCTGCAAGGACACTGGTCTCCCAGGGTTCATAATAAATCCTATCCTTTTTCTGGGTCAAGAAACTCGAAGCTGTCTGGAGGTTATGCTAACACACTGGGGTTTGGGGACTGATGTTGAGATCTGAGGAATTCCTGTTGCCTGGAATAGAAACAATGAAATTGTTCCAAGGCACCATTTATTCCCAGGTGCCTGCAAGCTGTCATTTCTGGGGAAGATGAACAATTTGAGAAGATCTAATGTCTTCAGAAATAATTCAGGAAGACAGAATTCATTCAGGTCCCCAGGTCAATAATGAATGGGACTCGTGTGAGTCAGAGGAGGACAGAGGGGTCCTGACCAGCAGCTCTCCAAAACCAGGTGAGCTTGTGCAGCCATGCAAGGGGCACTGCCAAAGGCTTTGAGCAGCTGGGACTGGAGGCCACACGTGCTCCAGAGGGGCTGGGAGGGAGCAGTGAGCACCAAGGGATGCAGCAGCCCTGGGGCTGGCAGCTACAGGCCAACAGCAGGAGGCTGCTCTGCCAGCATATTAAGGACCAACATAGTCTTGAGCCTTGTGCTATCCCAGCACCCCAGTTCCCCCCAGTAAATGCCTGTTTTATCTTGCCTCCTTTCACCTAGCAGTCAGTTCTAGTCTAAGGACTAGACAGGAATTCTCTAACTGGGAGCTAACAAGCAACGCCATGGACGGTGGGGTATTGCCCCTTAGGGATTTGACAAAGAGCTGTGAGACACCCTGAATGTGCCACAGCCTCTACCTGCAGTGAAAGGTCAGAGGTGGGATGAGGGAGGAACAGCATGGAAAAAAATCACAGGATCATTAAGGCTGAAAAAGACCACCATGGCCACTAAACCCTATCACAAAAAGCTCCCCCACTTCCCCATAGGACACATTAAGCCTGGGTACCAGAACCAGTCCTGCTTCCCTGCAGCAATGCCCTGCATCCTGTCCTGGCTGGCATTCACTTTCCTGCTGGCATTCCACTGCTTTGGAATGCTGTGGGTCCCTGTATCTGTGTCAGGGAGCAGAGAAAATGGCAAGGGAAAAGCAAACAAAGTGAATGAGAAAAGCATAACAAACCCAGCAGAAAAATCTTCCCACGCCACTCTGTGCTTTCAAGTAAATGAGGCTAATTAACTAATTGCCTAAATTATTAGGGCTATTTTTACCCTTGTATGAAGGCTTGGCGTTATTGCCAATTTCTTAAGACTCAGCACTGAACTCTCAACTTATCAGGAAGTTAATGAAGCAAAGCCCCTGGAGAGGGGACCCCCAGGGCAGAGCAGCTGCCAGGCCAGGGCTGGGTTGGGGCTCAGGTGGGCACCTCTGCAGCAGCATCTGCAGAAAGTCACCCCTTTGGCTGATGCTGTTTAACACAGAAGTTCAGAGCTGTTTGCTGGAATTTCCCCTGCATCACAATCTGCCCCCAGCAGAGGATTTCTCTCCATCAGCTCCCCACTGCAGCCAAGATGATAGAGACTGATTGGGAAGAAGGGTTTCACACCTGGGAGAGAGAAGGGGAAGGCTGATGGCTGCATGCCAGTCCTGGCTCCATGGAAACCCATCAGCTCTCCTGGGCAGACCCAGAGTAACCTTGGACAACTGGACCACCCTCCACAAAAGGCAAGGGCTGATCCACCTGCTGTAACCTCGACTGACCACACTCACTGCCCCAAACATGCAGCCTCCAGGCAGGAATCCAACGTGGCAGGAGCTCCCTCCTTCTGCTTTGAGAAAATGCTGTTTTCTTGGGGTTTGAGGGATTTTCTCCATGAAGAAATCTAGATGTTTTCTCCTCTTCAGCTAAATGCCAACACCTGAGCTCCCTGGTGGCAACCTCAGTTAACTCCATGACAATCCCCCAGTCATTCTGCCTGAAGAGCTCATCCCCTCAGGAGCCAGAAGACAGATAGCTCTACTTTTCTGTAACAAATCTCACCTATCAGCTCTAATGAGGTGACATTTCAAGCCTGGCTCTTCTCTCAGCACACAAGTACACAACAGTTTGGGGTGGCAAGTCTCTTCCAGGCATGTCACTGAGGAGAAGGGCAGGTGACATTTGGATGGAGGAGTGAGCTCCTTCCTTGGAGCTATCTCCAAGATTACCTTCAATGCTGGGCCAGCCATGGCTTGGTGTGGCTGAGTCCTGGAGATTTCCAAGGATGGAGATCTCATGGCTTTTTCAGGCCATTTGCTGTGGAGCTGTGCCACACTCTCAGTGCACATCTTCCAAGTGCCCAGCCTGAGCCCCCTGAGCTGCCTGTGTGCCCTCTGCCCCCTGTGAGGCTGCCTGCTGCTCTTGGGAGGAGTTTGGCTCTATCATCTCTGTCCAAGCAGCTGTAGCTATCTAATGCTGCCTTTCCAACCTGGATCCTGCTGTCTGGCAGGATGAGGAGTCCTTGGATGCCCTGAAATGTTGGTCTGACAGTGCTGGTGAAGGGAAGCAGCAGTTCACATCAAACCACATCAAGTAAGCCACAGATTTCCTTGGGACAGCTCCACCCAGGCACTTGTGCCTCCAAACAGGGCTCCTGGGCCCTCACAACTGTTCTGCTGAGGGTCAGTAAAGTCAGGAAGGGGGACCAGATGGCAACCACTGCTCTGCTCAGCAATGCATGAGGGGCATCTCACAACTCTGTTAAAAAGGAAATAGGACTCACCATAATTTGTTGGTACCTGTCTTTCTACCTGCAGCCCTCTCCCCAAACTCTGCTTGCTGAAAATCCCATTTTGCTTGGAGCTAGCCAGCTTTTGCTATTGAAAAATACCATGTTTGACTAGTCCAGAGCAGAAACTCTGTTAGATCAGTTTCTTTTATCTTGGAAAGGATGAAAACTTTCTCCTGTCTTGTCAGGGAAGCACAGAGAGCCATTGTTCCAAAATTTTGTAAATATAAAACAGAGATTATGGTCCCTGGGGTGACTTGGCAGGAGACTTCACCATTTTCAAGGGCCTTCCTGCATGTGAAATGGAAAGAGAAATGCTGCCCTGTAGCTCCCTGTTTGCAATGTACTTAGAAATTCTTCAATATCTGGCACAAGACATGCTGTATTATCTCCTACCTCATCTCCTGTGTATAAAGCTGGCAGCATGATCAGGGGAATCACTCCAGATTTGTGCTGTCCAGAAAACATCCTGACAGGAAGATTTGCAAGTCATGTCTCTCTGCTCAGTGCCATCTCCTGCCCCATTGCTCAGGAACCCACTAGAGATGATGAAATTTGGGCTCTCCACCCTGGGAGAGGGTTGGCAGTCCCAAAGCAGGAACTGGCAGGCAGTTCTCACTGCCTGCTGCCAGCTCCAGGGCTGCTCACTGCCTGTTCCCATCACTCTCAGTGTTCCCACCAAGACACCACCACCTCAGCCACTACTGCAGAGAAGCCAAATGCTGCCCTTTCCACCCACACTTAAGGACCAGCAGGGAAACTGGATGACACTGGGGAGCCCAGGAGAGGTTAGTCCTGCTGCAATATTTACAATACAGGAGCATACCCTGGTTTCTTCACTACCCCCAAGCCCATATAGCAGTGGAGATGGAGAGGATGTTGGGACACAGCTATTTCCCCACTGCTCTGGGGCAGGTCCTGCTGGAGGTGTTGGGGCAAAAGGAGTGAAAGCCTGGCTTCAATTCACCAAGTGCCTCTTCCCAGCACATTTGCAAGTCAGATTAAATTTCCCAGGTTTGCCTTCTGCATATTTTATCCACTAACATATTTGCATAGATTTAAATACAATACAAAACTGCAGACACCATCAAAAGAGGCTAGAGAGGAAAGGGTAAGAGAAGTTTGTCCTTTTCCTTTAGGCTTATGGAAGAGTCTGCTCTCAGAGGTCAGAGAAGGGGCATTGCCAGGCTGGAGCTGTGCCTGTCCCTGACCTGAGCAAGCACTGCTTGGAGAGACAGGCAGGAGCCACGGGAGACTTCAACAGGTGGGTTCAGGGCAGGATTGGCACTGCTGCTGCTGGGACAGAGCATTCAGTAACCTTAGCCCATGCCAGTGTCACCTGAGAGAGCAGAATGTCAGCTCAGAATTTGCTACATGGCATCTCTCCAGGAAGTGGAAAAATCTCTTGGATAATGCAAAGGTTTCATGGGAATGCCCCACTGGTGCATTCCCCAGGAGGTCTCTGCACAGGGACAGGTAAGGCACAGTTTGAACACACACTGGACAAAGAGAAGCACCATGTTAAGATGACTAAATCCCCCATGTACCTGCAAGAAGTGGAGAATAGATGCTGCTCACCAGAGCTGTGAAACATATTCACCTGTTGCAGGAATTAATCCTTTTTTTTTTTTTTTTTTTTTTTTTTTTTTTTCCTAACAGAGAGTGGCAGAGCTGTGCACACAGAAATCCTGTCTGAAATGAATCCCTGATAAAGAGGAAGCCAAGTTAAAAGGTGAGTTTTACTACCTGCCAAGGCTTTGGGTTTTTAAAGGGTCTCTTGTGGAATTACCGTATTAGCAAGCCATTACAGGTATAGATATCTAACTGCTATGCACAGCAAGAAAAATCATAAAAGTTTTGAGATGCGAAGGAAACACACAGAAAAAAATGAGGCAGAAGAGGGCAAAAGGGGGAGAGAGGAGAAGCAGAGATGTGCAGAGGGGAGGGAGGCTGGTAAATGATGGAGAAGATAGTGGAAAGGGGATGAAGAAGACAGCAATGAGCAGTAGTGTTGGAAGAATAGAGAAAGATAAAAAGAGGAGGAGGAAGGAAAAAAAGAGATAAATGAGGGCAAAGACCAACTCATCATTTTGCAATTCCACCCCGGTGGAGAGGAAAATTGATGTCTGGAGCTTCTTTATGGCCAACCTCCTGGGCATGGGACAAAAGACAAGTTATTACCCAACCCCAGGTCAGGTCTGTAGCCTGCCAGCTGCCTAGACACATTCAGAGAGCCCAGGAGAGCTGTAAATCAAGGGGGGCAAAGAGATCAAGAGAGGCTGGGACCAGGCACAGCAGTGAGCTCAGCAGAGGCAATATAACCACAGGAGAGGAGCCAGCCCAGGAGCAACACGGGCAGAGGAGGAGTGCCCAGCTCAGAGGGCTTTGCTCATCTCTCCTTCACGCCATTCCTAAGGACAGTGCTCCCCCAGAGATGCAAGTCCCCCTGCATTTCCTCCTGATTTCTCTTCCTATTGATTTCCAAGCCCTGAATACCATTTATTTTTGCTTGCTTGATTCACTCATTCATTGAATAAAGGCTTCACCACTATTATTATTATTATCCCCGTCACTGGGCTCCTCATCACACATTATATTATTTGCATTGCAGAGCTGGAAGATTTCAGGTTGAGGCAGGAAATTTGTGTGAGTTGTTATTACTGCAATCAGATGAAGTGAGAATTGGATCGGCGGAGGCTGCCAGAGCACAGCTCTCCCAGCAGGACACCGAAGCTCTGCCCAATCAGGGGAAGCTGCTGTCTCAATGTGCAGGTCCCACCAGCAATTTTGGACTTGCCTTTGGTGTCCCACCTCTCCCTCCCACCCCACTTCCCAGCCCCACCAGCTGCCAGCAGAGAACGGGGAAATGCATCGGTACAGGAGGGCGAGGAATCGGAGAGGACTTGGCTAGATTGCACATTTTCTGCCTTGCTGATGGTATTTATTAGACAACAGAAAATAGCTATTTTACCATCTGCCTTGTAAAAAAAAAAAAAGAAAAAAAATCCTCATTAAATTAATGGAATGTGCAGCTGCTGAACAGAGTGTTCCTCTTGTGGCCGCCTCCCCATTAGCCCAGCACTTGCTGGAGCAGGGAGTCAGGCTGCCAAAAGGAGCTGTGGCTAACTCCAGCTCGTGTGGTGGGAGAGGATGGACAGATGGACAGTCCCCTGCTCCTCCCAGCCCCGAGGTCATGCCAGGGGACCTACAAATGCCCTGTTGCTGCAGACAAGGTGTAAGCACTGCTTTGCTCACTGTGTTATGGAGCAGAGGGTCCATCCCCCTTCCTGCACACACCCTGCTGGGCCTCAGCCTGTGGAGGGAGCCTGAGGGGTCTGCTCAGCAGGCTGAAAGTGCCTCCTTTTGCCCAAGCAGAGCATGATCCAAACTCCAGCTTGAGGAGGTCAGTGCTGCCCAATGTCATTGTTTGAGCACAGCAGGGTTTGCAGGCAAGCGAAGTCCCAATTTCCTGGCCTCTGCCACCTCAGCATGACCTAGCTCATCCATCCCAATCACCCATCTCTCCATCTCTACATCTCAGAGTTCCACCAAGCTGATGGTTCAGCTGGGATCACCAAACCAAGGAAGCCTCAAGCCTGGCTGACTGCCCAGCCCAGAGGAGTTCCTACACATAAGTTTTTGTTTTGGCTGAGGGGAGACCAAAAATAATGAGCCCAATCCTTTCCCAATCCCAGCAAGACAAGTGCACCATAAACCCAAGGTCCTGAATGATTTTAATGATGCTGATGGAGAGAGAACAGCAGCCAGTCTTACCTGTTCATTTCTACTGAACAGCGCTGAAGGGGCTTATGTGAACATTTTCTTCTGATACTTGGTGGAGCCTGGGCAGTGTTTGATGGTGAAGTGATGCCCAAAATCCCATATTACATGGGGCTTTGAGGAGCAGATTCACCAGTTTGCACTGCCAAATTCTCCAGGAGGTACCAGATACCAAAAGATGCTGCCTTGGCTCACTGCCTCACCACTTCATCATGAGCAGCTCCTGGAGAGTTTTATCTACAACTGCTTTGGGCCCAGCAGTACTTCTCCTAAGGAAATGAAGTCCTTTGTTAGTTGCCTCAGCGCTGCTGATGTTTCAGGATCACTGCAGTATAATCCACATTTAATCCTCAACTCTGTTTTCTGCTGCTAACCCCTCTGCTAATGCCAGGGAGTTCCCAGTGCCTGCACTGCTCCTCTGAAGCTGCAATCCCTTCCCTGCCCTCTCCTCTTTCTTAGGAGGCTTTTCTATAGAGATGTTTCACCTAGGTGAGTTTTCACCTGTTCTTCAAAGGGAATTTGTTCTCTTAAACTTGCTCCTTCAGCATTTACGAAGCAACTGGGGGAAAGCTGACCTTGGGAGACAGGTCCAGCTGCAAAGAGCTGCCCCCATTGTGTCTGTGGTGGGAGCAGGAGGTGGGCCCCTGGATTCCAGCATGCACAGGGAAGTTACAGGACTACAGCATGTCGAACCACCTCACGCCGAAATAAATCCTGACATAATAAGCCCTAATACTGCCAAAGAAACTATTACAGTCAGTTACAAAAATAATCCACATTGAAAATCAGTGAAAATACCTCTCCCCAGTGGAATAACATGGCTCTAGAGGATCAGTTCCAGTCAAAGATGATCATTTCATGTTTACCCAACAGATGAGGGCAGCTCCAAGAGGCAAATGTTTGTTGCCAAAAAAGCTCTGCCTAAGTGAGATTTTGCCACCTCTCATCAAAGAGTTGCCTTTAAAAGTGATGAGCAAGTACAAAAGGGAAGACCATGAAAGGCAGAGATCAAATCAAAGTCCAGAAGGCTGCTCTGATTCTCTCTTACACCACTGCCTTCATTCCTATCAATCCAATCAATTTGCAGCAGCAAGGGCAGAACAAACAACAACCTGATTGCTTCTCTAGCAGAAATTCTTGGGTTTTCAGAGGTTAATGGCAAAATATTTCCTAGCCTTTGCCTGTGTTGCTGCTGGTCTTGGGGATTTTAAGGCAGAACCCCGTCTGCAAGTTGCTGATTTTATCTACAGCATCAGTTGGTTGTGTTTTCAGGGCTGCAGGGGTCTTGGCATGTGTGGATCTGGCCAGTGGTATGAACATGCTGCCTTGGGCAGAGGAACCTGTGATACAGGACCACCAGGTTGCTGAGCTCCCTGCTGGAGAGGCTCACAGGTTGGTTTAGAAAGCAGGTTAGCCAGAAAGACATGGCAGAGTAGCAAAAAAACAGGGGCTGTCATTTTTTCCCAAGGAAAAACATTTGCTTTCTTAGGGGAAAAAAACCCACCAAAACTAACCAATTTCATGGAGACAAACAAACAAACAAACATACAAACATACACCCCCCCCTTAAGTTCCTTTTAATTAAAACTTGAAGCCTGTCACAGGGAATTTTGATTAAAACGTTGACATTTTGCAAAGTTGCCCTTGGACAAATCATGAGCACTGAAAGCTCTGATACAGGGACACTGTGGAAAGTGACTCTGCGCCTGCCAGAGCGTTTGGGAAGGACATTCATCTTCCTGCAGTCAGGTGTGTTGGTAATTCCGTGATGTTTCTCATGTGTTTGTCCTTCCCATATCCACGTGCAATCTGCATTGCATGGGGGCTGTGGCAGCACTGTGAGAAGGCCAAGGGAAGGTCGAGTGGTTGCACAGAGGGAAAATGCAGCGTGCCCCTGGCAGGGCTGCGCACGCACCGCTCTGCGGGCTCCAGGTGCTGTGCTTGCCTGTGCTGCTGGCACAGACATGGAGCTGCATCACTTCACAGAGCCCAGCACACATTTTTAAAGTGGCCCAGGGTCAGGGATGCTGGCTGAGACAGCCAGAGGTGAAGAACAGCTCTGAGATTTCGGGTTACTCATTTGGTCCGTGGGAATTTGAGGAGCAGCAGGTTGCCTCAGCACCTGCGGGTCTCCAGGACACCTCCAGTGCTCAGGGCCTCACACAGCAGGATGCTTCCACCTCGTGAGTCAGAAATGCTGGTGCTGAGGCTCTCTCCTGCTTAGGAACATTCTGATCCATCACCCCTGGCTCAGGTCTCAGCTGCAGACAGCAGCCCTTCTGTAAGCCCTGCTCATGCACACACAGACCCATGGCCACCTCAGTCATCCATGGAGGAAAACCTGAAGAGACCGACAGGGAGAAAGGACCTCAGCCTCCAGGTCTGCTCTGGGGCTGATCTACATGAGAGGAGCCGCTGCTTTTGAACACCACGAGTCCCATCTCAGCATCCATCCCCCTGCTTCTCCCGTGCTTATGGGAGCACTCAGTTCACACTAACAGATCTGAGCGTCCCCGGATGATTAAAGGAAGCGCTGCCTTTTAAATCGCTCTGATTGGAGTTGACGGCTGTGTGGAATTGGACACTTGGCTCTAATGATGTGTGAAAATCTCCCTGCTGTGACCCGTCGTTCCAGCTGTGGAAAATAAGGAGAAAGGCGGAGGAGGGGCATAAAAAAACCCCTTCAGTGGGAGTCCCAGATCAGACAGAGGTTTGTCACTCAGGACAGTCCCTCTGGGGCTCTGCTCAGTGCCTGTACGTCCCTGCTTCACAGAACTGATGGGGATGTGTGTAAATGTGGCACACGTGGCATAGATGGCAGCAGATGAACTGGGGACCTGGTCTAGTGCAGGTCAGCATGGCCAAAGCATCTGAGCCACACTGGAAGCTCACTCCCAAGCAAGGAGTGCCAGTGCCCTGCCAGTTTCATGGGTGGGCTCCAACCTGGCTCTGGCTGGTCCCACCAATATTCCAACGCTGGTATTGGGGGGTATTGTCCGAGACTGAGGTGCTGCTGGTGTGTGCAGGCTGCCATGGCACAGCCGTGCTCCTGGAGCATTGCTCTGAGCTGGGACTCCTCTGGTTGAGGCTGTGGTGAGCTGGATCCAGCCCCAGGGGCAGGAGGCGTGACCAGCCTGCAGCACAGCACGGTGGCTTTAGTTGAGTCCCACAAGCATGGCAGGAATCTTCTCAGTGAGCAAACCATGCTGTCCCTGATGCACAGGGGACACCAGGTGACACCTCCTGAGCTTGGTCTCCATCACTGCTGCTGCCAGGGGACCAGCCAGAAGATCTCTGCACCAAGGCAATGTCAGCCCAGCCCGTTCAATGCCTTCTGTCCTCACCACCTTCCCCCGTTATGAAATCCCTGATGACACCTGAATTCAAAGCAGATCTGGCCATACACAGTCTAATCCTTCCTCTCCAGACAAACTGGCTTCTTAGAGGCCCTCTTTGCTCAGATTCACTGTTCTGTGGCAGAGGGGAATGTCCAAGGGGCTCTGAAACAAAGGATGAGTTTCCTCAGGCTCAGATGGGGCTAAACAGAGGCACGGGGGGGAGGCCGGCCACCGGCCGGAGATGTCCTGCAGAGAGTGACCCTCAATGTGACATTGATGGCTCTTAATTCCTAAGCCTGCTTTGGAAGGATTTCAGTAGATCCAATTTAATCACTGCAGCCTCTTCATCTCCCTTGTCTCAGCTCAGGGTAATGTTATGCATTCTCCTCCACCGGTTTTCTCCAAGAACTGGCCACCCTCCTCTGCCTCCAGGGATCCCCAGCATGAGGCCACCAAGCCCTTCACCTGCTGCACGGTGCAGAGCTGCCAAAGCCACTGCTGCCCTTGGCCTGTTTACTACCACACAGCTCCAACAGCATCTGCTTAATTTCCTGTGCCCGTGGGAGGACTCGTTGTGGTGCTAACGAGGGGCACAGCTCCCTGCAGGTGCACCCACCACTTCCCCACAGTCGGGCTGCAGCGTGCATAGCATTAAACATTCAAGCGCTTGTCAAAATGTTGTAACTGTTTTTTTGTCTTGTTCCATTAGCTCCATTTCCAAAGGCCACCACCAGAACTACTGAACATTTATTTCTATTGAATTCAGCTTAGAAGTTGTGATCTGAGGAAGCAGGAGACAGGACAGTATGTTCTGTGGCACCAGCTTTTCCCCACCACCGCTCAGCTGAGACACACTGGCCTTTGAAAAATCATTTTTATTCCTACCTTAGAAAAACTAAAATAAAGAGATTGACTCTTCCATCTGCTTGATTTGCTTCTGCTGATTAAATAGAGTACATAAATATCAGTCAGGTGGCTGCCCTGTGTAAGTTTTGGGGCTGTGTGTTTAAACACCCAGCACAGTTTGTGGTACTGGCCACGGGAGCTGAATTTCTTCCCCAGGTGCAAAATAAAGTGTGGTTATTACATGATTTTCCTGTTGCTAGAGAAGCACACACATGAGTCTTCCTCCCTCACTGCCTGTGCACGAACAATGTCTTATTATGCAATAATAATATGTAAAATACTATGAGTATTAGACAAAAAGCACGGAAGAAAGGCAGTGGAGCCAGCAGTTTAGATGGAGTGAAGCATGGGTGGCTGTGGGGATCAATGGTTTGCTTTATCTTCACTTTATCAGCAAGAAGTAGAGAGCAAAAGGGAGTTGCATGGGGCTGGGGACACCTGCAGCCCCCAGGGACATTGGGGAGATGCCCAACACATCAGCCTTTGGCCACTGAATCCTGCACCAGGGTCACTGCAGGGCTGAGCTCCCCCAGGCAAACCCCAATTTTGCACGATGGAGCTGGGCTTGCTGCAGGACAAGGGGACGGGACTGCTGCTGGCAGCCCTGCAGTCAACAGCCTCCCCTCCTTCAGGGTGAAAAAAGGGAAATCTAAAGCCTTCTTAAAGACTTCCCTGCGTTTTAGTCCTTTGCTATTTAAAGACATGTGAGAGCCCAAGAGTTCCAGCCCGGCTGCCTGTGCCTGGATGCTTTGCAAAGTTGTAATCCCCGCTAGTGACATCACGGGCTGTTGCCATGGCGATGTCACAAACTCAGAGCTGTGACTTCATCGCAGCAGAGATGGGCAGCAAGGGAGGCAGTGCTTCCCAGCCACCAGTGCCTCTGGTAATTAGCAAACTGGCATGGAAAATGAGGATGAAACACACAGGATAGGGACATAAAACCATTTTGCAAGTATCATCTATTGGAAAGCATTCTCTCGTGACAAAGCGCCTCCTTAATGTATCCTGAGCTCTTAAATAACCCGCAAAAGGCAGGGAATAAAATAGAAATTATAGTGATTTGTTTTATTGGGCATTTCATTGAGTAATTAAGAGGATAATTATGAGAAGGAACATTAAAAGGCGTTACTTTCAGCCTTCATCCTGCTTTAGAGAAGCATCCTTATACTGAATGTGCAGCGTCATCCAACATTGTCCTGTGCCAACGTGGGTTTCCCTGCAGGAAGGAAGACATGCATGGATGTGGGAAGGGGTGGAAAACATCTCCCCCATGGCCTGACAGGATGCCAGAGTTCTCCCAAGAAATGCAGAGTGAGAAAGGTATGTTGCAGGGAGCAAACACCACCTCCATGGTGTCTCCTGGCACGTGTCAGGCCCTTGTGCATCGTGTGTCATGCAGGGGAGGCTAAAGGAAAAATTGGGGAGAGATCAGTGTGGAGCAAAGCACTGATGGAGCACCACAGCCAAGGCAGAAGTGGCAGAAAGCTGGAAACCCAGCTGAAAGCTCAGCACAGTGGTCACCCTGCATGAGGGGGGAAGCTCTCACCCACCCCCCTTCTAACACTTATCCCCCTTTTTGTCTCCTCACCTTTAGAAAATATGTACAGAACTACTTGTTTAACTAATCCAGACCCAGACAGGACTCAGAACCACTTCAAGAGCCCTCAGCAGTCACAACCCAATTTAAGCTGCTGCCCTAAGACTGCCAGTATTTCCCACAGATGAGGAAGCCTTGGTGCTGGCCAACACATCCATGAAACACAACAGTGAAACAAAGACCTACTGAAGTGCTGAAATCTGCAGCTCCTTCCCGACCCCAGCACATCTCTCTCCACCTCATTTACCCACCGGCACAGACACACTCCAACAGAAATGCCAGGAAATCAGGTCCCACCACAGGCTTCCTCTGGAGCCCATGTCACGTGCTGGGGACCCCAATGCTCACAGTATGCCATCCTCTAAAAGGTGAAAGCCAGCCCCAGCAACAGCCACTTCAAGTCCCCAGAGGTCACTGCAGGGAGAAAACGTGGTGACAAGGGAAGTGCAAACAGCAGTGATGGACACGATGAAGACAAAGAGCTTTACTAGAAGCAACAACTCCCACTGGACAGGCATCTACAAACACTGAGATGACAGATGAGCTAATGCCCATTACTTCCTCAAACCACTTGCACAGGTGGCAAAACAAGCAACCAACTCACTCAGATAAATGAGAAACCCCAACCTGCAACATGACAGCAGCTGACCAGTTGCCAAGATTTAAGTAGCCCTTAGGTCCTTGTTTGCTACAAAATATATATTTAGGAAAGCATGCTGGAGAAGGCTGGCATGTTTTAAACTGGCCTTTGTGGCTGGAAACCCCTTTTTTCTCCCTAGGGAGATGGATGTGACAGCTATAATCCAGTTGCTATGCTGGATTTCAGGGACAGTGGCTTGTCCATGTTGAGCCCAAAGCATCAGACTACTGTCAGAAAAATCCGCGTTCAGGAAGTCACCAGCCCTCCCTTTTCTTGTCCTGGGAACCACAACTCCCCTCCCTACTCCCCTGCTCAGGGGGAGCAATTTCCATCCTCTTCAAAAGAGAGTGAAACCGGCTTTTTGGCTTCTGGCTGGCCCTTCTAGGCACGAGAGCAGCTTGCTGGGAGACTCCGTGCTCAGCACAGCCCTAAAACAAGGCTCCTGTTTGAAGTGCATGGATTGAGGCTGGATTAAGAAAACCCAGGAGGAGTGCTTAGCTCTGCTCCTTCTCTAAAAAGGCTGCTCAGCAGCAGCAGCCAACGCAGCCTCATCCTGCTCAGCCCTTCATGTGTTCCTTTCGAAGCACCGGGGAAGCGGCGATTTCGTATGCGCGGCTCGACGTGATCCGGGAGCAGGGAATGGCAGGGAATGTGCTCAGCTTCCCAGCGCTGCAGGAGCACCCAGAGGGGAGCTGATCCTCCCTGAACCAGGAGCAGGGAATGGCAGGGCCCATGCTCTGCTTCCCGATGCGGTGGGAGCCCCCAGAGCGGAGCTGCTCCTCCTGGGAGGCTGCGGGAGCGCCCAGAGCGGAGCTGATCTGGTTCTCAGCAAGAGGAGCAGGATCAAAAACCTCCACAGGGGCAGGGGACAAACAACAGCAAACGCAGGACAAAACGCCACCATTAACACCCAGTACAGCCCAAAGAGCCTTGCACTTACTAAGTACAGAGCAGGTCCCAGGCAGACACTTATCTGTGGCTTGAGACATGTTTAGAAAATCCCCTCTGAAGTTTCCCTCTAGCAAACACCTTATTTCCCCCCTCTAATCAATGCAATGAGCAAGCTTAGTGCAACACAAATAGAGAACAGAGGATGAAACAATTTTCCAGCCCATACCTGAAGGTGCATCCTCCTTTTCTCACCAAGCAGCAGGGAGGACGTTGCTGTCTCTCGGTAATTTTCCAACATCCTGTGTTGCAGGTAGATTTATGCACTGATCATAGTTGAAGCTGTTAATAAAAAAGTGCAAAGAAAACGGATTTTACTGTGAAGTGTGGGGCTGCTTTTCTCACAGCTTTGCATTATCATGACTTCCTCCTTTTTTAATCTTTTTTTCTATGATTGACCATGTTTGGGGTTCAAAGCTTTAAAAATAAATCGCGGATCGTCTTTCATCTACTATGCATGAGAGAGTCAGAATCATTACATGGTTTAAATGGATATTTTGGGAGCAACTCTGGACCAAGCAGTTCCTGCTTTAACTGGGAGCCAGAGGGATGAAGCTAATTTGCAAATAATGTTACATGCTGGTTTTGCTTGAACTCAGGGAAAAGCTGCAGTGGCTACTTGTCATTCTTTGTGAGAAATTGAACAAAATGGAAATCAGTTCACTAGTTAAAAAAGAAATATATATATATATGTATATAAAAAAAATCTGCAGCAGGCCAATTTCTCCCGCATCAGGGGAACATCCCAGGACTGCAATTAAGCTGTGGCTCAGCACGAACCCTACTGCTGCCTGAGGACAAACACACCGGCCGTCCTTTCCCTGGGAGCAGATTTTTAACTCGGTGAGCTGCGAGCTTTTCCGCAGCTCCACTTGAGCCACTTCTTCCTCAGGCAGTTCAAAAGTCAACTTTCCCCTTTAGCACCACTCACGCCTTCCCCCAGGAGCAGGGAGCTCCAGGATCTGCAGCACTGCACCTTCACAGGGAATCACCTATCGATGACTTTGTGGCTAATGTATACAAGTGGAAGCAGAGGAGTTAATATAATGTAATTTTCCATGTTTACTGCATTATTACAGTGGTTGAATCTGCTGATTAGTTCCCTTTTTTTTTTTTTTTTTGCCATCTCGTCCTAAGCATCCCTTTTATTTTTGCCCTGCTTATCTGCATAGAGTCATTTATTCACACGGCTGCTGTAACAGCAAGCAGGGCCAAAGCTATCATTTCTCCTCCCTTTCACATTTTAATCTTGCAGACCTCAATCTCTGTGATACCACTATTACTTTGTCCATATCTGATCTAACAGGAACCTGCCATTATTTTTTTTTTCTTTTTTTTGCCTTAAAAAGAGAAAACTAATCTGAGCAAAAGATCATGGTGGCTGTGGCACTAATGATCCCTGGCATAACTCCTTGCAATGAATCCAGTGCTAGAACAGAGAACGTTTGTTTCCCTTCTCTCTGCAGAACTGCAGGACTGACCCCTCATGCACAGGCAGCTCCCACGAATAAACAACATTGCCCCCATCTCCTGGGGGATTCATTTCTCTGCCAAATATCTCAGCAGCTCTTCTTATTGTCTTATTTATCCAAACAGTGGAAAAACAACTCAAGTGGAGCCACTGTCCTTCATTCAGATTTGCTCCCCTACGAGCTAGGAAAGTCTCTTGCCCCAGTGGTTATTAACTGAAAAGAGAGTGGGGAAATTTCCTGTAATATGAACAATAACTGAAAAAATGCTCTTCCTTCCTGTTCTTTGAAGATCATGGCAAGACATTTTGCCCCCTGGGCTCCCTAATTCTTCCCCCCTCCCAGCTCTGAGCTATCACCCCAGCTGGAGACCATCCACTGAAGCACCAAGCCAAGATGCTCTGCATATGCCAACCACATCAGCCAGAAAGGATTTACTTGGGAGAGGCAAGGAGACAAATTAAGGAATCCCTCTAGTCCCTTCTCCTGCATCCCAAGGTTTTTCTAACAGTGGGTTTGCTCACTCAGCATTCTCACTTCATGTCCACAATCTGCACCCTCATTGTGGTTTCTACCTAGGCCATGTCTTCATCTCTGCTTGCAGTCCAGAGACCTCCATGTGCAACCCCTTCTCCCAGGAATATTGCAAATAAATCAGGGGCCATGTTCAGCTTGTGGTCTGGGATGCAAGCAGGGATGCAGAACTGCTTCAAAGACACACAGCACTGGCAGGGCACAGGGTCTTGCCTATTCCCTGTCCAGGATTTACACAGATAAGGCTTCTGGAAATCAAACTGAGCCCTTCCCCACATCCTCTGCTGATTTGGAGAATCCCTTGCTCACAGAACTCACAGCTGCCCAAGCTGTAGCACTGCAGGAACCTGACCATTTCTTGGGCTACATGCACCCCAGCATGATTGTATTCACTGTTAATAAAAGATTAAATGTTCTAAAGAACAATATTAATTTTAAAGCTACTAAAAATCATCAGCTGTCCCTCACTTCCCCTCACAAGCCTGAGAGCTGTAACAAAAGAGCAAATCCCAGCTCAGGGCATCTGCAAGCTGTGATCTGCAGCCCAGCTCCGCAGCTCAAGGTCCCACAGGCATTTTCTGCAAGTAGTGAGGACCCTCAAAGATTTTCTAATGTGAGCAACCATAAAAAGCCAGAAATGGCAAAAAAAAAAAAAAACAAACCAAAACCTCTGTTATCCTCATTTTTGAAATTCAGGAGTAAGACAAGCCTCCCAGCTCTGCAACACCGATCTGACTTCTCCTGTGCCAGTCTGCACCCCCATGATCATCCCAGGAGCCCAGGTTTGCTCAGCAGCAGTCACAGCAGTCATTAGATGCTGATAACCCATTTTAGCTCCAGGAGAAAGCCTGCATTTCCACATGTGTCCCTTGCCCTCCTCCTCCTTGGCAATATGCAGCTCCTTGCAGGAGCAAGAGTCAAACAAAAGTCAAAAGACCCTTCCCAAATCAGTTTTCATGGGACAGGACTGTCTTTAGGATCACGTAACACCCACCTTGCCTCCCAAAAGTGGCATTTGCTCCCATCAGAGGTGCTACATCAGCACCAGGAGCAGGGCCATTTGTGCCCTGAATCCTCCAGATACTCAGTAGGACAAGCAGAGCAGGAAGCCACCAGCCCCAGCAAGGAATCTGTGTGTCAGAAGGGCACATGTGCAGGTACAAAGCCTCCTTTGCACACCAGAAGCTTTCCTGCTGCCTTGGCACATCAGCACTGGTGGTGAATCACATTTCCTTTGTATTTCACTTGGAGGAACAGGGAGAAAGACGTATTTCACAGAAGAGAGTCACAAAGAGGCCCACCTAGGAAAACAGGCTATTTTTGGCAATATAATCCCTTTCCTGTGAAGAAGAGAGGGAGGCCCAAGAGACTGAAGGAACTGCTGAAATCCACAGAGGAATCTGGTAGCAGAGTCCAGGGCATAATTCAGATATCAGGGACCAACAACCAGGACTAAGACCCACGTTTAAGGACTGTAGCAGCCTCAGGACTGAGACCTGTGCTTCAGCACCTACCTGCCCACCAACCCTGCTGTGAGCCATGCCAGTGTGGGATGCTGCAGAGCAAGAAGGTGACAAGGAGCACTCTGTTTGCTTCCACAGACCTTTCCCAATTATGCAAAGACCTGGCTCTTCATTTGAGAGCTAATTCTCACTCTCTTTCATCCCAGTTTTTTGCAGCTTTTTCCACAAATCCAGAATACATTTGAGCGATCAGCACAATGTTTAGTGAGAAAATCGTATGCTACATTTCCGCTTGGCATGATTTTGAAATGGTTAAGCTGTTAAGCCCTGAAAGGGAAGTTTTAAGAATACCGTGAATAAAAGAAGCCAAAAACAAAAATAAACCAACAGCAGCAAAATTAGAGCATGACATAAAGGAACCATTTGGATGGATCCTTTTTTCCAGAGAAATGGTGCATGCTGGCTGCTCCAGTGTCAGGATCTCTGCAGTTGTGTAGCACTTGGACTTCCATTACAACAGCAGAGAAAAATAAATGGAAGGTCATCACTAGCACACAGGAGAGGTAGGAAGTTCTCCTAAGCTGTGATCAAATCCCTTACAAACTTCTCTAAACCATGGCCACATCATCCCTGAGGCCCCCTTTGCCCCACTCTGCCCCAGCAAGGGAGATGCTGTCAGAGCAGGAAGGGGCTGCTTGACACACAGGTAAGGACAGGCAATGGTCCAGGGTGGGGTACACAAGGAATGCTTTTATACCCACATTTTCTGGATAAACTCTTCCAAGGAGAAGCAAATCCTGCCCCAAAGTGTGTCTCACACAACACAACCCCAGTAATGCTGGTCTAAGGACAGCAGGTTCTGCCCAGAGTGTTCTGGGGACAGGGGGGACTCCCCACCTTCACCCAAACCAACTTGATTCACACAGTGCAGCGACAGCTGTGTGGCCCCTCTGTCCTCTGTGTCACTCAGAGGTCCCTTCTGAATTATGCATTGCTTTGCTGCTGTGCACAGACTTGTGCAGCCAGCTACTGGGCTGGAGGACACAGCTCCAACCACGACTATTTTACACTGATTTTTGTAATAAAATGTGATACAATGCTGGATCAAAAGACCTCCCAGAATCCATACGTGTGACATCGTCCCACTCCAGCTGTGATACAAAGCATTAAGGTAATGACAGTTGCATTCATGCCTGCTACTTTTAGGTCCACCCAACCCAGAGCAGCTGAGAGGAACAAGGGCTCTCTTCCTCCCACTCTGGCCTCCCCTGAGCCACTGTGAAGTTTTTGCTAGTCAAAGAGTTCCTGCAAGAGAGCTTTCTCACCTGGGAGGGCCTGGATCAGAGACATCAGGTCAGGTCATCTACAAAGGTAATGGTGGGAAAAACATCATTCCCAAGCACGTTCATGTCTGTGCATATCTGTGCAGAGGTCAGGCACGCTCTGAGTAAGGGCATCTCCTGTCCAGTTCTGTACCCTGACCCAGCTTCAGCTGGGAGTGGTAAAGAAGATGAACAAACAGGCAAAATCAGCCTTTTCCTCCACCCCCTACGACTTCTCCAGCCCAGGTCCTCCCCTGCCTTTCTGAAGTGCCAAAGGATCTCACACTGGGTCTGCAGTTACAGGATGAAACCCATGACCTGTAGCCCCAAACACCTGTGCTCTGCTCCCCTCGGAAGGCAGGAACCTGAGCAGTCAGCCCACCACCTATATCCACCCTGGGAGGAGTTGTAAGACTTGTCTAGACAAAGTCAACACCAACCTGAGTCACCACTGGCAAAAAAAGTCCTGCTTCAAAAAGAAACTGAGCTGCAGAGTCCCAGAGGTCCCTTGTGCCAGCATTTCTGAGCCCCACCTTGTGACCTCCCCTCCTGGTTCACCCTCCTCCACAATCTTGAAACTGCAGCTCCTCTGGAAAGCTCTCTGTCTCCACAAGCAGAAACTCTCACATATGAAGTACTGAAAAAACGCTGGGATTTCATTTTTATTGGAAAAACAAAGCCCCCTCTGCACAGGCCCCTTCCCTGCTAACAAACAGCATCACTGCAGCTGTTGATTACCCCTGAAGCACAGCACACACAGGAACAGGCCATGAGACAGGGTACAGCACATGGTGACCTGCAGAGGACTTGGACTGAGAAAACAGCACAATAAATGCTTTATGGCAACTCAAGGGCCAGCACTTCCACAAGGAGAATTTTACTCTGCACTGATCTTTATATCACAAACTGCTTCCATGGCACGGTCTCAAGGAGCCCTTGCTTCCCCTGGGAGGAAGCCTGGCAGCCTCATCCCAGGACACTGCTCACACTTCAGGCAGAGGGAATAATTTCTCAGGATGAGGCAGGTAACCTGAGTGCTCAGGGATGCACTCACCTCCCACCAACCACTAGTGCATGTGGGCTCCAGGTTACCATTTATTATTTCAAACTTCCATTTCTAAGTGAGCTAGTGGGATTCATGGGGGGCTGGAGCTGGATCTTCAGATGTTGTACATAATAACACCTGAACAAGTACCACATCTCCTTCTTCCCCCACCTGAAGTGCCACGCTATCAAGTGCAAAAATTCTTTAAAGAAATTACTGGGCAGGGGTCCCTACTATTGCAGCACCACAGAATAAATGAGCACAGGGCAAAAGTAAATCAGTGTCTGTGGAGGAAGGCTCCTGCCCATGGTCATTTGGGTGTTTCTCCACACTGGCAGGCTGGTGACTCTCAGTGCAAAACACAGCCTCAGGACAAAAGATGTTGAGAAGGTGCTGGTGAAGAAGGGAAACTGTTTTTCTCTGCCTTTGTCTTTACAAGTGTTTCTGCTGGCACTGGCTCCTGGACATGCATTTCACCATGCCCAGCTGAGCATGGTAACACAGAAGCCCAGACCCAGGCACTGTGGATCAGCTGGGTGATGAGGAAAAGGTTTGTTTGCATTGCTGGCATTTGGTATTTTGCAGCATGCCCAGAGCAGAGGACGGCCACAGGAGCTAACCTCCACACCACACACATTCCTGAATGCAAAATCCTCCTGCCAGCCCTCTGTGCCATCCCAGGATGGCAGGGCAAGGTCACAGCACCCAGCTCTGCCCCCAAAGCAGGCAAGGATCCTGTGACACTGCTGAAAGCCACCATAGGCTGAAGCAGCCCTCAGGCTCCACTCAAACACATCAAGTATTCAGTCCTCAGCTAGGGAGCTGGGAAACACCAGGAGAGCCTGGAAGACAAGCAGTTGTGTTATCAGGCATTCATCATCAGGAATGAGAGCACACAACTCAACACGAGTGTCCTCCACTGGCTTCAAGGGCACACATGCATTGAAATTCCCAGCAGATTCAGGGCTCTTGTTTGCACTTCCATCACAGCCACGGCCACAGGCTCTGAAGGCTTTCCAGGCAAACCCAGGAGTTCCACTAGGACTGGCAGCCTTGGTTTGCACCTGTGCAGTGCTTTGTGGATGCTCCTGGGAGAATGATGGAGGGATTTTTGCTATTTATTAATTAGAAGAGCGGTTTACTTATTTTAAATGAAAAGGTGGAGGAGAATTTGCTCTTTTTTTCTTTCATTTATTTCTAAATTGTTCCAATCATCAGAACTTCTTGCCACAACGCACAACTAGACAGTTTTCAGGTTACCTGAGAGGTATCATGGCAGAGAGCTAATCCTGTTGGTCATAAATCATGTCCCTTTCAATCTCCATTATGTAGCCAGAGCAAATTCGTTATGATGCATGTGTCATTACACACCAATGCCTTTCCATTATCATATAACTGGATACCCCCAAGGTTTGTAATTTGCAGTATAATAGTAATTTTTAAAGAACCATTGGTAATCAATAGCTTTCAGCATCACTGTCAGGATCATTTGCAAAACAAATAACAACACCGATCTCAACCAACTTTACAGGAGGGATATTTAATCCTCATGAACTGCATTATATGATGGATAAGCGAGGAATCCTAGACTATGTATCATGTATTTTCCTTGGATTAAATATCACTTCAATCAATGTTGCTCCCAGCTGTACAATGCCGTCTGTGTTTTCACTGGGTAATGCCGAAGTATTGTTTTACAAATTGACATCAGTTACGTGCTGGGCAACAAAACCCCGGGGTGGGGTGTGAGGAGGGGGCACGGCCAGGGGCAAGGCTGATGTGAGGCAGGGGAGCAGCCAGCAGCAGCAAGGCTGGGGGCACAGGGCACTGCAGGGACCCACAGACAGGGCACCGAGGGGCACAGCAGATGTTTGACCACCACCACTGCTGTGGTGGGGTGAGCACAGATGGTTCTGAGCCCTGAGGGAGGGAGCAGGGCAGGGGTGAGGCTCCCTCCCAGCGTGGATTTGCTCTGCACAGCTCTCTGAGGCACAGACCTGCCCTAGACACCCCAGCACAGCCTCTGTGCCACAAGAGAGTCAGCAGCAACAGCAGCAGCAGCAGGAGAGTGCAGTTCTCAGCCCCGTGTCCATATAGAGCTGGGGTTTAACCAAGTCACTCTGTAACTACTAAAGTGCTCTGTAGCATCATCTAAGAGGTCCAGCCAATGCCTCACCATCTAACAGGGCAACAAACAGATTTTCCTTTCTGCTTTTCCTTTTCCTTCAGCATGCACAGGCAGAGGCTGGCATTTGGAAGGCAACTGCATCCCAACCACCCTGCCCTGGCTGTGCTCAGTCTGTCCATCTGCACCCCAGGCCCTGACAACCTTCAGTGCAGCTTTTCCATTTAAAAATGGGGACACAAGCAGCTGATCCAGCCAGACCTTGTGCAAGCAGTGCATGGAGAGCATTCACAGGGACATCACAGCCCAGGGCTCCCTAATGAACATCTCCCAAGTCAGATTAAACACCACGCCTGTGCTTCAGCAGCCTCACAGTCAGCCAGCCTGAGTGACCTGTTGCATGGCCAAGAACTGGCCAGCACCTGCACCTTCCCTTACAGATGGCTTTCTGAGGCATTAAATCCACATTTAAATTTTCTACTCAGTTCTGCCTCTTCAGAGCTCTCCAGCAGAGCCGTATCTCGCTCCTTGCAGCTGGAAACACCTTTAGCAAAATCTCCAGCTCCTACTGATGTGGAAAAATTCATGCATTTCTCTCCTTGTGTAAGCATGGGTCTGGCATTCACAGCACTTCCCAGAGATAAGCCCCAAATCGCTCATCACTAGAAACCCCAAAATTTGGTAAGGACAGACAGAGTTAGGATAAAAAAACCCCACCCTTAGACACTAACTAAACACTTCAGCTGCTGGAGATTACAGAATCCTATTTAGTTATACCAGAGAGCATTTTCCACAGAGGAAACATCATCAACCTGGCTCTAGGAAGGCAGTCAAATTAAAAATTCTGGAAGGAAGAAGAAATCCAGTTTGGTTTGGTGAATTTCTATAGACAAATGTGGTTTAGAAATGGGATTAACTGGGGTATCCTGGCACCCCTTCCCACTCAGCAGCACCTCAACTGGGCTGTACACTCCTGCAAGCTCCTGGCTGCCCCAAGGAAAATGCCATTAAAGAAAATACAGCTATTTTTAAAGCCAGAAGGACAAATTCTCCTCCCAGTTACACCAGTGACCTCGTGACTCTCCACAAGGTTGGGCAGGCACAGCTCTGATTTGGGGCTATTTTGAGCATCCTCCAGAGTCACCAGGCACCCAGCAGGCAGAAAGCACCGAGGAGCAGGATGAGGCCCTTATCTTCAGATAGTCAGACCCAACCTGTTAAGACAGCGATAACTTTCACCATCAAAAGAATAAAATACAAATTCCCTTTTTAAATAAAACACTTTAACCAACACAACCACTTCCCCCACATGCACGTGGGCCTGAGCAGGGCTGGTGCTCACTGCTGCTCCTGCTGCCATCCCCACTCATTCATCACACATGCACATGCAGTACAAACTCGTTCAGGGCTCTTCTGCAGATGAAATATTTAAATGGTTTATACTTTGCTATCCTTTTAAAATAAGATGGAATCACCATAAACAGACTTGGGCTGATTTGCTCTCTCCACCACCTCCTTTTCTTTTAATATTCTCTCCCTGCAGTTTCACCAGGCTGCATCCAGGTTGATTCAGGAGCTTCATGGGCACAATCCATGCTGGTAAATGGATGGAGACCCCTTGGATGTTGCAGATATTGCAGCAGGATGAGGAAGCAGTTGTGCTCTCCTGAGCAAGCACAGGGGCTATGGGGTGACTGAGGGGATGTCACACATGAAGAGAGATGCAGAGCCTGGACTTTGCAGTCTGCATTTGACTGTTCAGCTGGGATGAACACAACCTGCCTCGCCATCTGACCCAGCCTGTTTGTGCTGCCCTTTTCAGGAGCTGCTGCTCCCACCCCAAGGCAGCAGCCACATTTTGGCTGCTGGTGACACCAGCAAAAGCAAAACTGGCAGACAAGGCGTGGCCAACGTGCAATGCTGCTGCTGATGTGCTGACACACCACCCAAAACCTTCAAGAGCATCAGGCTTGAAGGAACTTCCCAGCTTGTGTGGTCCAAGCAAGATGTAACCACAACACAGAGGCTCTCCCCCACGGCCATGCCAGTTCCCAAGTGTTCCAGGAGGCTGCACACACACACACAGGCTTCACCAGGAATCCTGATGGACAATGGCTGAGCCAAGCAACCAGCAACTCTACCCAAATTCACCCCCAAGTTCTCACACCTGCCCCTGGAGCAAGGGGAGAGGGGACACACCCATGGGCAGGGAGGGGAGATCTCTCCCTTCCCTGCAGAAGCCTCGAGATGGAGAATGCTTACAGCTGTGTCTGCATCCATATGCATAAGAGAACAGGCCCTGATCCAGCACACGCTTACGTCAATCTGCCGTCACCAAGATTTAGGAGAACATTTAAAATTAAATGAAAATTTCCTTGCACTGCAAGACTAAGGACAAAGAAAGCAAGGAAGTCGTGTGGGTAGTGCAGAAGCAGGTGTTGAAGGTCCTGGTCCCAGCAAGGCCCTGGTACTGCCACCCCAGATAACCCTGCTCATGTCACTTCACTTCCAGGTTTAGCCCCTGAATGCAGCTGCCAGCTCTCTGGATATCATTCTGAGGACAGATAAGGGGCTCTCAGATGGTCACAGAAAGCCTGAGCAGCTCAGGAGGTTATTTCCCATCTGGTCCCCATGCCTGGCTCTTTACACACTGTGTGCAGGACAGGTTACTCAGCACCTCCAAGGACCCCAGGAGCCCTGGCTCTGAGGGGCTGCTTGCAATCTAAACCACAGAAGTAAGCCAGCGTTTGCAACAACACTTCAGGTTTCACCTGCTGAAAATAAACACAACAGCTTTCAAAATAAATAGGGAGAAAAAGCAAGATCAATATGTGACACACACTTAAATCCCAAGCCAGACTCATTAAAATGAAGTGTTTCATTCTGTTTACCCCCACAAATAATAGTTCCAGTGCAAAAGAGAGTGTGCTGTCCAAAGGGCTATACAAACTGCTGTTTTATGGCTGTTTTGTTAAGACTGGGACTGGAATGGACAAAAAAATCATAACATGAATCATCTATTCTTTATTGACAGAGAGGGGGAAAAGTCATGCAGAAAGTTTGGGGCTTTTTCTTAAAGCCAATGTGGTATTAGAGAACCTACAAGCTAGTTCACAACTGGAAAGGATTTTAATACAGAAGAGGACTTTTCTCCAAACTGTTGGAGAATCATAGAATCATTTGTATTGGAAAATACCTCCCAGATCATCAAGCCCATTAGTGAAGCTTAAGATTAACAAACTGACCCACACAGTAAACAATGAGACAAACTTCTCTGAACTTTGATGGGCCTGTGATGTTCACTTTTCCTTGTAAGCATTATGGCTGGACTTGGTGTTTTAGGGTATTTTCCAACCTAAATGACTATATGGTTTGTAATGAAGCTTTAAGAATCTCATCCCATAGATTTATTTCCCCTTTTTCCTTTATACATGGAGCAGTTACACAAACTCCACAGCCCAATTTCTGCTCCTTTGTGAACTGGGACAGTGAAACGTGTTGGTTTATTGAAGTTTTCCCTTTACTCCTCTGTGGTGGATGTTCTCCAGAAGCAGTTGCATTATTCCTGAGGCCAGGCTTCAGCATTTCTGCAGACAATGTGAAAAAGGAGCCAGGATAGGTGAGCAACACCAGAGGGGCTCAGCAAGGTGTGAATCCCCACCCACCCTATGTGCACCCCTCACTTCCAGCCCCAGCAAGGCTGGGCAGAGGCAGAGCTCCACTCCATTCCCCCTCAGAGCCCTGCTCCACTGCACAGCTGGCAAAGCACAGCCTGTTCCTAGCACGGGCCAGGTCCCTGCAGCCCCTACAGACAAAGCCTCAAACCCAGGCTGTGCTGAAGTTCAGTGGTGCCAGAAAACACAAGAGACTGGCTTGAACGCCCAGATTTTAAATACAAAGAGATTTCCAGAAGCTCTCCATCCCCCTTGGGCCGTACACCAGACTTTGCAATTCATTGTTCAGCACCACCTTCCCCAGGAGACGGCGGCTGGAAGTGACATTACTCGGTGCCTCCTCCCCCCAGCCCCAGGAGTCAATCAGCTCGGTGCCACCAGCGTCCCAACCCTCATCCCGATGGATGCCGTGTCTGTCACACTCCTGATGCCTCTACATCAGCCTTTGTACCTGCTACACCCTGAGCAGGTGCAGACCACCACGAGGGTTACAGGGTTTGCTTTCCAGCCCCATCCTTCGGCAGGAGTAAAGCAGAAACAGGTGTTTTTACACTGCAAATCGGATGTTCCATACTTTTTAAAATCATTGCCTTTTTTGCATTGCTTTAACAAATCTGCCCCTTTTTTTTGGGGGGGGGGGGGGGGGGGGGGGAGGGGGGGAAGGTGTGCAGTGAGAGCTCAGAAGGGTGAGTGGGAAGTGCCCCTACAGTGCTGATCCACACACCCCAGCTTTTACTCCAGGCCAGGCACAATTTTCTCAGCACAATGATGAAAAGAAAACTACTTCAGCTTCTCAAGTGTCCCAGGGTTTTTCCTGGTAACCAGACTGATCAAGTGTTTAACCTGGAGAGGAAAGGGTTAATTAATAATGTCACAGGACGAACCCCTGGGCCATATAACTACCATCTCCTGCTTGGTGAACCACCAGCACTACAGGAACCAGCACTGAGCTGAAGTTAAGACATTTATCCTTTGACAATACTCCACTGCAACAACTTTATTTTGATGATACGGGATGATTAATGCTTACAGCCACTGTCATTTCCTTTGATAGATTTTTGGGGCTGTGGAGTGACATTTGCTCAATGCACCATTCCTGAAAAGCTGCACTCATTGTAGCATGGAGGAGAGGGATGCTCCATGCATCAGCCATCAGTAACCTGCCTCTGCCAGCTGCAGGTGGCCAGGAGAGATACTGTGAGGAACTGGGGGATGCTTACAGAAAGCTTTGGCTGGTAAAGGCTGTGGAGTGAAAGGAAGGTGTGTTAAACAGCCAACACTGAAAGAAATAAAGTTTGTCCTTCTCAGTAGAAAGAAAAGAGACTGTTGGTTGCAAGCAGCACAGCCAAGAGCTGCAGCACTTTGCTGTTTTGCCACAAACACGCTGGAAGATCAGATCCTGAGAGAGACTCCAGGGCTGAGTCGCAGCCACAGCGAGCTCTCACAAGTGCTCCTGAAGGCAAAACACATCCAAAAAATCAGACTGACCAATCAGTAAAACAAGACAGACAAAAGTCTCAACTGTAACCTTCGCTAATGGCAAAAAAACCCAACCCAACTTGGAAACCTGAATCTTAACCTGTGCTCCTCTGAGTTCCCCCCACCTGTAACATGAGGACAAGAATCATTTCCCTCACCCGACTGCTGCAAGGTTCTCCTAATCAATCAGCTCATTAATTCATGCAAAGCATTAGACAGGCAGCAGATGGATGGCTTTACACAATAGTGTTTTCTCCAGTGAAATATTTCTACTTAATTCTCCACCAGCAGCTGCCTGCCCACTCTCATCACACCAGCACGGAGTGCTCCAGGCTCACACAGGGACACCCGTGAGGTCCAGAGCAGTGGAGTCTCCTCTGGATCCAAGCAGCACCTGGTGCCACATGGAATTCCCTGGCTGGAATTCCACACCCTTTCCACAAGGCTTCTTAACAGACTTGATTTTCCTCATATTTAAAAGCTGTCTGGGGAGCGTAATGATTTTAAATTCACTCGGTGCCGCAGTCAATCAATGGAGCGGCGGCTGCCGGTGCCTGGCGAGCAGGCGGTGATGAATGGGGCTTTGGAGGCTGCACCGCTCGCCCCCGAGCCAGAGCAGAGCGTGGGCAGAGGGTGGGGAAGAGAAGCAAAGCCAGGAACAAAAATTGAAAGGAAGAAATGGGGTGGGGGTTAGAAAAGCCCGAACTGCTCTCAGCAAAGTTGGGACAAGTGTTGGTCTGGAAGGCGCCGCTTGCAGGGAGCAGGCTGGGCGTGAGTTGGTCTCCCTGAGCAGTTACCATCCTATAACTTGAATAAACCAGGTAATACATTTGTTTCAAGCAAGTGCTAAGCCCAAGCCTGGCTTGTGGTGAGGATCAGAGCCCTGGCACCAGCAGCCACCCTGCACATGTGCCACTGTCCCAGCTCTGCTTTCCAGGAGCTGCCAAAGAACAAATGCCTGAGAGCAGCTCTCGGGAGCACATCTTCCTTGCAGACAGAGCAGAGAAGAGCACAGGAGAAAAGGTGCTCTCCCTCAACCTTTCTAGTGCAGAAGCAGGCAGACAAGCCCCACGGGGTGGCACACAGCTCCCTGTGCCTCCCCATCCCTGCCCAGTGCCAGGTGCCAGGAGGAGCAGCCCTGTGTGTCACACTCAGCCCAGACGGACAGGGAGCATCCATCCCTGCAAAGTACCACGCTATCCAGAGAGGAAAAAAAAAATCAAATAACCCCATTTGGGGGAGCCCAAAGGGCCTAATCCTGCCCCAGCATGCTGCAGATCGCCCTGCTCTACGGAGAACAGATGCTGCTCAGCATTCAAAAGGAGCTGCTTCAGATCTGGGCTCTTTTTCTCCCTCTTCCTCCAATTACGGGGTCAGGTCAGTGCTGTGCAGCCTGTCAGCGTAAAAAAATATTGAAAAAAAAAAACATAATACAGAAAACTGGTATTCCCAAAGAAGCTGCAGCTTGTGGCATGAGCATCACAGCTGAGTGTTACAAGAGAGGGGAAAGAGTCAAAAATGAAACTCACCACACCAGCAAAATAAAAATGTGACGCAGTAAATTAATGATGTTGCTCCAATTTAAGAAAACACTAATTAAGAATGTGTAATTGAATTAATGCATTATTTAGAAACCCCAGCAAATCCTGAGTGGGAATATAAATACATTACAGGGTTCCTTTGACATCAAGTCTCTCTCATACCTCACGACCTGCAATTTATTTTAATGCCACCAGAATCTCCAGATTTATTTATGCCCTTGCCATTGACCACTGCGTTACATTTATCCCACATACCAATATCCTCTCCCCTCAATTCCACCCACTCAAGTGCTCCATATGGAGTGCTGATGACCATTTGATAAGTCATAAGTAAGTGTAATTAATTAGCTCAGCTCATCAACCACATCCCCTCCCAATGCCCTGCAGCCACAAATCTGGGTCTAATTTGTTTAGAGCCTGGAAAAACATCAAATACCTCATTAGAAAATAAATCCATCTCCTAGAAATACTTTTTTTTTTACAGCTTCAAGTGTCGGTTTGCTCCACTTACACTGGGAAAGGTCCTGCACAAGCAGGATCTAAACCCAGCCCAGAACAGGTCAAGAAACTGATATCATCACATCGTGAAAATAGAAGAGAACAGTATCTCAGGAAAAAAGAGGGGGGGAAAGTCAGGGCCTCAAAGGTATCTCAGCAGATGTTTGTACCTGTGAAAGGTCCTGAGATCGTGCATTTGGAGCTGGGATGCTTTAGGAGTGCTTTGGGTATTTAGCAAGAGGCTTTACAAACATTATTCTTCCTTCATTTTGAGCCCTTCACTGCCAAGGGTTAGGGTTCTTACTACCATTTCTAGGAAGAGACACAAACACACCAAAAAGAAAAGAGGAAATCCAGTTAAATTGTTTAAAACTGCTAAGGACACTTTTAAGGAAAGCAGCATGAGAAAATAATGCAGGCAAATCCAAGTTCATATACGTACATTAGGTCTGGGAAAGGGAAAAAAGAAGCAGCACTAAAGTGCCTTGTGTTAGTATGGGCATACACTGTAGCAAAATATGCATGCTGTTTATAAAACATATTGGAAGACTTTTCCCTAAAAGATGCCATAGAGAGTATAAAATTTTATGATCTCTGCCTGTCCATTTCACAAAGATATATACAAACAAGTGGCCAAACCTGCCTGCAGTTTAACTCCATTAAATCCAATGAATGAGTTTGGCCCATGAAAACTCTGCACTTACTGTAATAAAGTTAAAAGCTGATAGCAGCTGATACAGTAAAACACATACATTTCCATACACTTATTCCTGCAGACTTAAAAATACGAATGAGCTTCAGAGATTGCCCTTGTCCAGCTCATAAAGGAATGCTGGAATAGGAAAGAAAAAAATAAAAAAAGCCCAGATCTTGGAGATTTTCCCACTGATTTCCTCTAAGCACAAAGGAGAGCGGGGTAGGGGAAGCCAGCAGATTTGTGGTCATTTGGCTTTTCTGAGAGCCCTGAGCACATACAATGTGTGTGCTAGAACAAACCCCTGATGGTTTGGTCCCCAAATGGGGCAGGACCCCACCCAGCAGAACAGAGATCACAGCTCTGGGACCCCACTTCTCCCTCATCAGTCCCCAGAGAGGACAACGAGCTCTCAGGGCACAGATGTGGGATGCTCTGCTCCCTGCTGGAGCTGTCCACACTTCAACTAGCAGAAGGCTTTCCTCATGAGCAGTGGTTCTACAGCCACTGGGCCATCTTTAACTGTACCTTGAACCTCACATTGCACAGGGCACCAGACCAGGCAGTGCAGAGGCCAAGTCCAAACAACAGATTCAAGCCTGCCCTGATTGATAGGTTTGATTTTGGGTTTGTTTGTTAAGGTGGTTTTTCAAACACACTCTGTTTTTTAAGGACACGCTTTTTTCTCACAGGCTGCTGCTGTAACCACACCAACTCCCATCTCCACCTCCCCAGCTTCCTTACCCAGGCTCATAAACCCCCTGCACCCTCAGTGCCACCTCCCCCAGACCCTCCTGCCCCAGCTCCTCAGGGAGGCTCCAGGTCCCCCTCCCCTGGAGCTAACTCCCACAACTCCTTTCTTGGATAATGATTATGATTATGGTTTGCTGCTCTTACAGGGATGTCTCAGGGACTGAGATAACCCTTGTGCTGGGGACATACAGCAGCCAAATAACACCACACAAATAATTTCATGCTGTTTGTCCTCTTTCTCCCCACTGAGCCCCTGGCACTGCTCTGCTGGGGGTTCAGCAGGCATGGGACCAAGGCCCAGGGTCTCCAGTCCCTTCACCCCAAGGTCCTCACTGCTTTCACAGCTCTGCCTCCCTCCTCACCCACAGTTTGGGCAGTGTATGACTCCATAGCTGTCCCATCAAGCTCCACAAAGCTCCTCTCCTCCCCACCAGCCTCCTCTGGGCCCAGTTTACTGCTGGCCATCAGATCTCCATCTCCCCACCCTCGATACTCCACCCCAGTGCTGTCCTGACATCGGGCTCACTCCAACCCTCCCCAAGCCCTGGGTTTGCAACACCAAGAAATCGTGCCAAGCGCTGCTCCAGGCTGTGCTCCTTGCTCAAGCCCCCTTTACAGCCTCCACAGCAGCTTCCCATCTCATCAACCCTGCACCTCACAGCCTTGTTGGTGACTCCACAGCTGCCTCCCCACTGCCCAGAAGAGCACAGCTTACCTGCAGCAAGCCCCCAGCCCCACATCCTGTCCTGCTCAGGCTCCTCAGTGCCCTGGAGCAGCTCCTTCACAAGTCCCTCTGCTCCACCAGACTTCCCAGTGCCCTTTGCTGAAAAACCACATAAGCCCAGGCTTTTGCTTCACCTGGAGCTAACACCAATTCACAGCAAGTGCTGGCAGCTAGGATGCTGCAGGCGATGCTGTGCTGCTGTGGCTTTCCTCAGCATGAAATCCTGGCCCTGGAGCCCTGACCAGCATGCCTGGGATGCTCCTGGGAGCTGCTTTCTGTGTCCCTCTGGAACACAGGGCTTCACTGACATAACTCACTCACTTAATCCTAGCACATACATGGAGAAATAAATATTGGAAAAAATTGCCCAAGGATGAGGCTGAGACTTGACAAACAGATGGGACAGCTCTGGGCTCTCCAGGGCACGGACCTCCTGTCCTGTCCCCATCACAATTCCTCCAACCTCAGTGTTAAATCCAGAGCTCAGCTCACAAATCTCAGAAGCACTGACCACATCCTTCTGTTTGCATGCATTGAGCACTCCTGAGTTTAGCACACAACAGGAGAACTGGAATACATAATCCACAGCTCACAGGAACAAACCTTGCACCTAGAACGAGCCAAAAGCCTGACCTTTCAGAGTTAGGCATCCTGGTGAGAGGTTAGATCTTGTGTTTTCTGATCATCAAACAGGGATGCATTAGCCAGACAGGGAGAACAAGCTCTTATCTAGACCTGATTTCTCTCCCCTCCAGGGGATCCTGTAGGATATTTCAGTTCTCTCTCGCTCGCTGTATGATTCTTCCCTCCCCCAGTAGCTTGAAATCAGCCAAATTCACAATCTAATCTGGCCAGGAGTCAAAGGGGAGAAAAATCAAGTCCTAACGCAGCGACTACTTTGAATGGGGAACTGAAGCCAATCAGAAAGGCATTATTGATCCCTGCTCGGAGCACCTCGGTCAGGGAGGGGGAAGCTGCGGGCAGCCGCAGAGCTGCCCACCGCAGCCAGCCGGGGCTGCCCCGCCAGGCCTGCAGCGCTCCCAGCAGAGCTTCCAGCACCCGCCGGGCTGAGAGCCGGCCCCGTTCGGCACGGGGAGAGCACCCAGCGCCCCGTGCCGCCTCTGGCCAGCACCAGCCCCGGCCAGCACCAGCCCCGGCCAGCACCAGCCCCTGGCCAGCACCAGCCCCGGCCAGCACCAGCCCACGTGTGTGCGAGAGCGTGACCCGTGCGCTGCCTGCAGCGCTGTGATTGTGTGCAAACACTTGCAGTGTGCATGGCCCTGGCGTGGCCCATCTGCGGGAGCCAGGCTGCTCCCCGGGACGGGCTGTGCGTGCGGCTGTGCGCTCCAAGGGCTACGCGCATTCCAGCGGCGTTGGTGCGGGGCAGCTCTGCGGGAGAGCCAAGGGCAGGAGCAGGGCAGGGTGTCCGTGTGTGTGGGGTACCTGTGCCGCACAGTCCCCGCAGCAAGCAGGGACCAGCAGCGGATGGCTCAGCCCGGGCAGCGGGGCAGGAGTGACCGAGGATGGGGAGCAGCCGGACAAGGCTGAGCTCAGCTCTGGGCATCCCGGGGTGCGATCCCGATGATCCGGCCCGCGTCAGCGCTGGCTACGGGCTCCTCTGCCTTATGTAACCACGGCAGGGACGGAGCGCCGAAGGGGAATGGAGAACGAGGGGGAGAGGAGCTCTCCACAGAGCCCGGAAAGCAAAGGGGCCGCGGCAGAAGCTGGATACCCCCGGCAGTGTAACTCCAGCAGCCCGGCAGAGCGGCGGTGCCCCCGGGCAGGCTGGCCCGGCTCGGGGCTGCCCCGGTGCGGAGCAGGTCCGGCCGCCGGGGCCGGTCCCCGCCGGGAGCTGCCGCCGGGCTCAGCCCGGAACCCCCCAAAGCCGGCGGACGCGGGGCGGCAGTACCGGGGAAGGAAGGGAGTCCTGGGAAGTTTAGGGACTCCACATTTTGCAAGGAGTCAGGAGGAAAACACGCTTCCTACGAAAATCCCCCGAACCCATGCAGCTCCTGTTCCCGTTTGGCTGAGCCCCCCAACCTGCCATCCCGGGCACCGCGGGGCCGTGAGGCACCGGCACCCCCTTACCTGCCGGCGTCACGTCTGCTGCTGCCTGCCCTGCTCCGGCTCTTCCTCCTCCTCTCCTTCCTCCTCCTCTCTCCCTCTCCCTGCTGCTTGGGGCTCTTTATGGAGATTCATTCATTCATGCCTTCCCATCGGTCCCTCAGCCTTTCCCTGCCTCCCGGAGGCAGAGCGTGTGACGCCTCGCCCCTTTCCAGCCACTTTCTGTTGTCACAGAGCGGCGCTGCCCCAGTCCGGAGCGGCGGCCGGGCTGGGACACGCGTGGGCAGCGCCGGGCCGGGGGAGCGTCCCCCAGAGCGGGGTGAGGGGCGTGGGCGGGCGTGGGCACGGCACCGACCCGCCCCGGGGGGTACACACCGTCTCTGGCACCCGTAGCAGGGGCGTCGGATCGGCCCCAGGGCTTTCCGCTCTTCCCTCCGCTTTCCCCATCCCCACGCCGAGCCGCTGCCCATCGCCGCTGGCTCCCACCGAGCTCTGCGGAGAGGACACGCGTGGGCCCGCACCCCCGGCCGCTCCCCGGGCAACCCTCGCCCTTTCTTTCCCTCTCTGCTCGCTCCTCCGTCCTATTCCAGCTCCTCTTTCCTCCCCCTCTCCCGCTGCCTCCGCACCCGCGCCAGGACCGCATCCCGCCCCGCCGAGCGCTGCCCCGTCCCCGCCGCTGACAGAAGCGCTGACTCAAGCTCGGAGCGGGGCGGCGTGGGGGGCCAGGGCTCCCCGGGCACCCTGCCAGTCCCGTGTCCTCCCCACCCCACCCTGCCGAGGCCGCCCCGACCCCGGGAGCCGCTCGCTCCTCCAGGTACCGGGCAAACTTCATCTCTGCTCCAGCCTTCCCCAGGACGGGGGTCCCCCCACTGCCCAGCGCTGCACTTCGGGGGGCTGGGGACACGCTCCCGGTCCCTACCGACAGCACCCCGCTGCCGCTGCCCCCGCTGCCACGCAAACCCGGAGGGTCGGGGGGAGTGTGAGCCCTGCACCGTGTCAGGCAGCACGGCGGGAGGTGCTGACGGGGGATTTCAGGTGCTAAATTCGAGCGGATTGCCTCGTCTCTGCGAAGGCACGGGGTTATTCTTTCCAGGCGGGCAGGGCGGAAAAAACATGCTTTTTAAAGACATCGTCGGAAACGTGAAGAGCAGCTCCTGGGTTTTGGCGCTGCCACAGCATTCGGAGCGATAAACCCTTCACTTGGGGCGAAACCCCTTAAAAACCCTCCCAGGAGCGCCCCGCCCGCTCCCGTTGAGCCGCGCGGTTCCTGCCGCCGGTGCCACCCCCTTTGCATCGGTGCCATCAATTTCTATTAACGATCGCTTTATTCACCGCTGCAAACTTCTAAATATTTAATCCAGCGCGAACCGGCGGCGGAACGCGCGAAGCTGAGGGGAGGAGGCGAGCCCCCGGCCGGGGAGGCGGGAGCGGCGGCTCTGCCCCGGGGGAGCCCGGGGATGGCAGTCCCGCTTCCCCTCCCTCCGCGGGGCTTTCCCGGGGCTGCAAATCACAGCCCAGACGTGGGCAGCACGGCGGGTCCCCCGGGCTGCCCGAGCCGGAAAGGCAGGGATGAGCGGAGGTGCGGAGGATTCTGTCCAGGGAGAGCTGGAGGAGGAAAGCGCTGCGGCGGGGGGGCACCCCCGGCATCTCCCCAGCACCGGGCGCCGCTGCCCGCCGGGTCCCGCCGGGAACGGGACGAGCAGCCACGCTCCTCACGGAGCGGGACGAGGATTGGGGACCGCCGGGGGTTTGAGCGGGGCTGTCCCCACCTCCCTGGCATCCCCGGGCTCCACGCACCGCCCCGCCGCCGCCCCGAGGACCCCCAGACCCGGCCCAGCATCATTTCAAGCGCAACCAAGAAAATTATTTGGCAACTCCGCTGCGCCGACGGGCGAGTGCCCGGTCCGACGGGCGAGTACCCCGGTGCGACGGGCGAGTTTGCCGGGGCTTCGTGCTCTGCCTGTATTCAGGGACCGAGGCGGAACTTTACGGCAACATCTGTCATTATAATTAAAACTGCAACACACCCTCCGGGAAGGAACACGTTCCCGCTTCGTCGTGTGTCCGTACCACCCCCCCACTGCCGCCCTTTTCTAAAAAAAAAAAAAAAAAAAAAGAAAAAAAAACAACAAAAAACACAAGCAACCAAGCGAAAGCGGCTCAAACTCTCAGGCGGGCACTGCCCCCCGCCTCCCCCGAGCTAACACCGACGGCAGTCGCACCCTCCGAGGTCCCGGGGACCGTCCCCTCCCCGGAGCACGGACACCCCCCGCGCCCTCCTCCACTAATTTTCTTTAATTAAAACTCGATGTGCGGCGCGTTTGGCGAGGACAGAAATAGCCGCTGAAGGAGCGCGTGTGGGGGGAGGCAGGTCCCAACTGCCGGCGTGGGAATGCAGAAGGGATTGGGGGGGCGGGGGCAGCAGAGCCGGAGAGCGGCTCTGCCACCGCTCCCACCCCAAGGCTCGCAGCCTCCAGGGTTATTTGGGGTCAGGGCCACGGTCCCCCCCGTCCGAGCGCTCCGTGCGGCGCGGTGCCCACCCGGGCGGAAGACCCCTGCCCCCGGGGCGATGCTACTGCCCGCGGCACCGGCTCTTCCCCCGGAGCACCGGGGCTCCCCGCAGGCAACAGTTGCAGGGGCTCCCCCCGGGAGATGCTCCGGCTCGGGCGCACCCCGCCGGCGGAGGGAGACCCCGAAGTGGGGATCCCCCATGAGCGGGGGAGGGAACGCGGGCCGAGCGGCCGGAGGGGTTCCCGGCTCGGCGGCCCCGGCCCGGCCGTGGGGAGCTGCTCCGGTCCCGGTCTCCCGCTCGCCCTGGGGGTAAGGACAGCGGGAGCAGCCCCGGCCGAGTCTGGGGACTCCCCGGCCGCGGAGGAGAGGGCGCCCCGCTCCCCCCGCCGCCGGCCCCGCGGTCCCCTCCCGCCGGAGCCCCAACCCGGGCTGCAGCCGCCAAAAGTTTGGCGACACGGAACGGCCACCGGGGGCTGCGCGGGGCTGGCGGGGCGCCGCGGCGGGGCGACACCGGGCGCGGGGCCGGAGCGGAGCAGAGCGGGGGGCTCCGCTGGGGGTGGGGG
>VZUI01073188.1:0-12364 GCA_013401135.1 Cettia cetti
CCACAGCTGCTCTGGGCACCCTGTGCCAGGGCCTGCCCACCCTCACAGCCAGGAATCCCTGCCCAATCTCCCATCCAGCCCTGCCTCTGGCAGTGGGAGCCATTCCCTGTGTCCTGTCCCTCCATCCCTTGTCCCAAATCCTTCTCCAGCTCTCCTGGAGCCCCTTTAGGCCCTGGCAGGGGCTCTGAGCTCTCCCTTCACTTCTCCTCTCCAGGTGAGCCCTCCCAGCTCTCCCAGCCTGGCTGCAGAGCAGAGGGGCTCCAGCCCTTGGAGCATCTCCGTGGCCTCCTCTGGACTTATTCCAGCAGCTCCAGGTCCTTTCTGAGTTGAGGGCAGCACTGCAGGGGCATCTCACAGAGCAGAGCAGAGGGGCAGAATCATTTGAACCCCATGGAACCTTTTTATTTTGCTGGCTCTTGGTTTGAAGGCCCAGCTCTGTCTCCCCAGCAGTGATGTTTGTATGTGCACAGGGACACTGGGTCCTGCCCTGGCTGCTGGACACAGCTGAGGCTCAGGTTAGTGCAGCCGTTGCTGTGCTGACTTTTGCAATCAGAAGCCATTTCCTGGATCCCTGGAAACAATCTCAAAATGCAGGGCCTTGGCTCTGCCGTGCTCTTCCCCTGCTTCCCATTAATCCAGCAGTTGGATGTGGTGTGTGACACATCCCAGGTGTGTTCTCACTCCACTGCCAGTCTGTGCAGAGGTGATTTCCTTCCAAATATTTCATTGCAAACTGTCCCATGTGCTTCTGAATGCTCAGCAAAGATCTCTGGAGCTGGTTAAGTTGTTTCTGGTGGATTTTTTTTCCCCCTGGTAGAAAATTATATTTTATTTTCATGAAAACAGCTCAAATGAAGAATAGCAGCGTACACATTATAAGAAGCACCTTAGCTCTTCATTTTTAATAGTTTCTCTTCTATATAAAGACATAAACTAAATTTAAAAAATAGAAGAATTTCTTTTAGTGTCGATGGAACTGTTCACAATACCTGAAACAAAGGTGTATTTTTGTTTCCCTTTCACAGATTATTTATAACACTGCTATTCTTAGATGCCATCAAAAATACCTGTACAAAGGCAACATTATGAGGTTCTTTCACGTGGAGTTGGAGCAAATCCGTGCAGATTGTTTCACAAACACTGCCTGACGTGGCTGCTCTCTGCAGCCCTTGCCTTAATGTGGTTTTTTTTCACTTCCAAGAGGCACCTGCCAACGTTTGTCTTATTAAAACTGTCTGTGTTGTCTTCATTTAGAAAGGCATAGCAGTTTTTATCCAAAGTTGCCAAACTTATCCCAGAGTGTGGGAACTGGAGACCCGCTGCAGTGTCAAGCACTGCAAAGAGTAATTAGCCCTCCTCATTATGCAAAATGCTTGGGTTTGATGATGCTCAAAGTCACCCATTTTGTAATTGAAGACATTCAGCCCAATTTGGTCACCAGTGCAAGATTTTAGGAGGCAAAGGAGCCCTTTGATGTCTGCAGCCAGTGCTGGAGAGGGGCTGGGGGCTGGAGGGTGGGGAGAGGGCCTGTGCAGGTGGATGTGCAGCTGGAGGTGGCACTGGAGCCTTCCTGGTGCCCAGGAGCTTCTGGCCAGAGCCCAGAGCCCCAGGACAGGGTGTCCCAGGGCTTGGACCAGGGATGCTGCTCCCAGGCTGACTCAGGGGACATCCCTGCCCATGTCAGGGGGCTGGAACAAGGGTCTTTAAGGGCCCTTCCAACCCAAACCATCCTGGGGTTCCACAATTCTCTGATTTTGGAGTCTGTCCTGCAGTGTTGGACACCACAATCCCCGAGCCTGGAGCCAGAGCTGCTGCCTGGTGTTCCCCACAGAGGTGGGGCTGCCCCTTCACCCAGTGCTGCCCAGAGCCTTGAAGGGATCTCTGTCCCAGGAAAACTGGGAATTCAAGGAGACTGCTGCCAGGGAGCCCTGGGATAGCCCAGCTGCAGTGCCAGTCCCTGCCCAGGGCCACACTGGGACTGGCCACTGGCCAGGACCCAGTTGGTTTGGGAGAGGCAAACACTCAGAGAATAATTAGAATAATTAGAATAATTAAAGTTGGAGAAGCCCTCTGAGATCAGTCAGTCCAGCCTTCACCCAACACCCTGACACCCACATAACCAAGTGCAGCTTCTCATTTTTTGAGCACTTCCAGGGATGGGGACTCCCCCACTGCCCTGTGCCAATGCCTGAGAACCCTTTAAATGAAGAAATGTTTCCTTTTATCCAGCTTGCACTTCCCTTGGCACAACCTGAGGCCATTTCCCCTTGTCCCACTTGATGGGATACCTGCCTGGGGCACAAATGTCCTCGGGCTGTCCCACAAGTGGGGATCCCTGTGGGAGTGCAGGGCTGTGGATCCCACAGGTGCAGCCCCAGTGTGGCTGGCAGGACCCTGCTCCCACCTGTGGGCATCCCAAAATGCAGCTGTGGGGTGGTTTGGCACCCAGCCCTGGCCTGTCCTGCTGTGCTTGTCCCCAGGGCCGTGGCAGATGTCACTGTGCAGGCTCACAGGAACTCTGCCAAATTCACTCACTTGACTTTTTTTTCTTGGCTTTTTTACTTTCAATTTTTTTTTAATGCCACGCTTTAGAAGCATTTCTTGTAAATCCTTTGGGTGTCTCACAGCCTACCCATGTTTCAAGAGACTCTTTTTTTGTTGATCAGACTTTGGTTTCAGCTTCAGTTTGACTCGTGGGAAGGGGAACCAGATGAGGACTCAAAATCAAACCAGTGTGTTATTTTGAATTAGGATTTCCAAACTCAAAACAAAATCAGTAGGAAAAAAAAAAAATCCCCAAAACCACGAACTTTTGCTTGGGCTTTAAACCACCTGGGATGCACTTGGCCTGCTGGAGGAACACAAAGAGGTGAAAGGGGAGAAGTGTTTGAGGTGAATGTGCAGGTTCTGGAGAGGTGATGCCAAGGAGAAAGAACAGGTTTGATAAGGGAGGGTGGAGAGGTGTAAATGGTTTTTCCTTGTGGTCTGGGTTTAAAGGAGAGCACATCACAAGCACACCCTCCTCAGCCAGGCAGACATCAATTTCCCAGGCCATCAACCACCTTGTTGGCTTGGCCATTACATTCCATTTAAAGTCCTCCAGGAGCAGGGATGAGGTTCTCCAAAAGAATTGAACAAGAGATTTTAAAACAACTGTGTTGTTAGTGCCCTCCAAGGGCCTGGGAGGATTCATCCAAGCCCTTGAGCTCTAAAACTGTAAACATTTCCTGACCTATTTCTCTCCTTGCCTGCCTGGGAAAGGTCCAAGGGAGTGCTGGGGTCTGATGAGACAAAGGCCACAAGTTTGCTGTGTGCTCATCTTCCCTTGGTCTGTGTGTGTCTGTGCTTGGGCTTTTCACTGTCACCAGTCTAATTACCAGAGACCCCAGTGACAAGCAGGAACCCTCAGCACCAGGTCCAGATGCATAAAACAGATATTGTCATTTTTAGAAGGGAAAAGTGTTCCTGAGTAGTGTTAATAGCAGCGGCCTCCCAGGTGTTTCACAGAATCATAGGATGGTTGGGCTGGGAGGGACCTCAAAGCCCATCTCATTCCACCCCTACCATGGCAGGGACACCTTCCCCTGTCCCAGGCTGCTCCAAGCCCCATCCAGCCTGGCCTTGGGCACTGCCAGGGATCCAGGGGCAGCCACAGCTGCTCTGGGCACCCTGTGCCAGGGCCTGCCCACCCTCACAGAGAGAAATTTCTTCTCAATATCTCATCTAACCCTGCTCTCTCAGTCTGAAGCCATTCCCCCTTGTCTATTCCTCCATGTCCCTACATGTAAGGCAGAGCTCCCCTGCACTCCCTGCCCAAGGATTTGCCATCAGCATTTCCACCCCGTGGGTTTGGCCATGCACTTGAAGAAACACATTCCTGCCAGGACCCTCTCTTACCACCATCCACACCAGAGCACTGCTCAACCAACAGCTTGAGACATGAAATCAACTCTGTTCAAGGCCAGGTTGGATGGCGTGGTGAGGCTCTGGCACAGGCTGCCCAGTGAAGCTGTGGCTGCCTCATCCCTGGAAGCAGCCAAGGCCAGGTTGGACACTTGGTCTAGTGGAAGGTGTCCCTGCCCATGGCAGAGGGTGGAACTGGATGAGCTTTATGGTCCCCTTCCAACTGAAACTGGAGCCCTGAGAGGATGGTGCAGATGGCTGGGCTCAGTCTCTTCCAGGGAAAAAGCAACAGGACAAGAGGACATAAGCCTCAAGCTGTGCCAGGGGAGGTTCAGGTTGGACAGCAGGAAGAATTTCTTCATGGAAAGGGTGCTCAGACATTGGAAGGGGCTGCCCAAGGAGGTGGTGGAGGCCCCAACCTGAAGGAGTTCAAGAAATGACTGGACATGGCAGTCAGTGCTCTGGGCTGGTGACAAGGTGGAGATCAGTCAAAGGTTGATGATTCTGAATGACTTTTCTGACCTTAATGATTCTGTGGAACCCTCCTTCTGCCTGATTGCCCCTTCATTACCCTCTGTCCATCAGCACTCTACTGCAGAAGTTGGTGAGGAGAAGTAGGTGCTTTCTCTTTTTTGGGAGTTTCACTCTGACCTCTTGTTCCCATGGGAAAAGCAGAAATGTCTCCATGCCACCCATGTCATGTCAGGGCTGGGACAGAGGTCATTCCCTTGGTCACACCCTCAGTCACACAGAGTTCCACAAACCTCCTGTCTCACTTTCTGCCCGTCCCTGCCAGAGTCTCACGAGGTGACATCTCCTCGCTGAGGGTGAAGGGAGGTCCTGTGCAGTGGCTTGAAGTCAGCAGATCTCAGGGACTCACTGGGAACTTGCCAGCTCAGATTTGGAGCTCTTGCTCCTCTGTTCCATCTGGTGATCTGCCAGGGCAGCCTGACCTACCAGACCTGAGGTGCAGCCAGGACAGATGAGCACCTTCAGGGTCACCACAGCCCCTGGATTCCAAAATCTGTGCCTGCATCTCCTTTTCCCAGGTGCTTGCTCACAGCTGGGCTTTCCTGAGAGCCCTCTGTTTTCCAGAAGCATTGTGCTGTTGGCATCGCTGTTTTGCTCTGAATTTTGGGACTTCATGGCAGCCAGGCCACCTTTCTCTGGCCACATTCAGGACCCTCTTTCATCCTCCTCTGTGGGCTCCATGTCCCTGGGAGGCAGGGACTACCTGTTCTCTTGTGTGAGGAAATCCTGCCTATCCACCAGTGCTTCTGGATGAAGGGCACCATTCCTAAGGGCAGTGATGGATCCATCACCCACACAAGTGCAAAACCACCCACACCAGTGTGTGACTGCTCCAGTCCTCAGCTGCAAAACTGCAGACAAGGGGCAGATGTTTGGAAATAGTCTCATTATCACTTTGAAATATGCTCTTGGGATCCCCAGCCCTGGAAACGTGGCCCCTGGGAAAGCAGACTCTGGGCAGTGGGGTGGAAGCAGAACTTCTCCTGAGGTCCAAAACCCAATGTTCAGGTGGGCTTTACCTCCTGGCAAAGGGAGATGCGAGCTGGGGAAGAGCAAATGGACTGTGCTGAGGCTGGATAAGGCACAGCAGGAGGGGGTGGGAGAGGAGGAAAGTGCCAAGAGAAAGACACAGAAGAGGAAAGAAGGTCCCATCTCCAGTGACCTCAAGGCTTAGAGCAGCAACGTGAGTTTTGTATGTACTGCTTTCTTTAGATCCTTTCCTGAGAGGTGGTGAGCAACTGTCACAAGGGACATCGAACAGAAGAGACACAGGCTCTTTTAGAAAGTGGTCAGTGGGTTCTCCTTTATTGTGGGATGAGCTCCTCTTTACACAGAATGTCAGAGGCCAGTTTGATTGGTAACACAAAGGGAAACTTTTCAATCCATTGGTCATCCCAGAGGGACATCAGAAGAAGAAAGAATGTAAACATCCTTATATTTACAAAACATTTTTCTTCTGTTTACCAGAGGAACGCTTGGGAAAGAACCCTTCCAAGATCAAAACATCCCAGGCATGAAACTCAGGACTCCAAGTAACCTCCTGCCATCCCTGAGTCTGTGCCTCCCTGCCAGGAGGAAAGCCCTGTTTGTTCAGACCTCGGTGCTCTCTCCACCTTGGTCTCCTGCCCTTCCTCCTTCCAGAAGTGCAACACCTCATTCTGGACTGATTTTTCTGATGATGGCTTTGTATTTCCTCTGCAGGATCTGAGTGAGCTGAACTCAACCACAGTGAAGAGCCCCACCAACACGGTGGCAGTGCAGAACCTCAAGGCTGGCACCATCTACGTGTTCCAGGTGCGGGCGCGCACCGTGGCCGGCTACGGCCGCTACAGTGGGAAGATGTATTTCCAGACCATGACTGAAGGTGAGTCTGCAGCTGCCTCTGTGAAGGGGATTCAGGGTCTAAAGATGTGGAGATGGATGTGCAGCTGGTCTGTCTCTTCAAGGGTGTGTTGACAAAGCACATTCAATACCTGGAGAGAAGCATGGTGATACAGGCCAGCGTGTCATAAGCCCCATGGAGATGTGTCAAGTCCTGCAACCTCCCAGAGTGGCTCAAAAATATTTGGGAGACAGCTCCTTGGGTGTGTTTTGTAAAGCAAAGGTTTTAATAAATGAGAAAATAACAAATGATAGTAACAAAACAGAACCATGCTCAGGTGCAGGGAAGCCCTTACACCTGGCTAAGGCACCCCTAAAAGCCCTGAGCACCTCTGTGCTCCTTCTTAAATACGTTTAGGAGGGCTTTTGGCTTGCTGCCCAATGGAAACTAGCTGTGCTTCAGAAGAACAGCTACAGGGACCAACAGGTGCCTCTGCTGGCACTGAGCCAATTATGATGAGAGAAACAGAAAGTTGTGGTGCTTTTCCTAAAAAGTTAGGGGTGAACCTAGAACCCCTTTTTCTTATTTGGAAACATTTATTTGGCTGTGGAAAAGCACTGCTGCAGCCTGGGTGCTTGTTCCATGCAGGGAAGGCTCCAATTTCTGCCCAGCTTTTCTGTTGTGGGGATGTGTCTGCTCAGCTGGATGTAGAGGAAGCAAAATTTATGTTTTCTACCTGCACAGCTGCTGATGACAAACACAGAGCCATGTCTTAATTTTCTAAATTTGTGCTGCTAAATAAAACAGGCCAAGCCAGTTTTCTGCCCCTGGGGCCAAGAACAAGGCACAGCACGCTTCCACAGGACTAAACCTCTCTCCCAAAAGGAACAGCTCCATCCAACCTTCCCTCTGGGACACATCCCCCGAGCACAGGGGTGTCCTGACTGTCCCAGCCTGAAGCCATGCCAGGAATCAAACATGACCCATGCTCAGGGCTGTCCTCTGAACTTCCATGGCCTTGTGAGGGATGGCACATCCCGTGCCCCAGTAACCTGTTCCCTTTTCCCAGCCGAGTACCAGACCAGCGTGCAGGAGAAGCTGCCGCTCATCATCGGCTCCTCGGCGGCAGGGCTGGTGTTCCTCATCGCCGTGGTGGTGATTGGCATCGTGTGCAGCAGGTAGGGCAGCCTCAGACACCCCCAGGGCCCTGGGGACAGGGGCATGGCAGGGGAGGGGACACAGGTGCCCCCTTGGCAACGGCCACAGGGTCTGTGGGTCCGACCCGGGGTGCTGCAAACTCCCCAGAGAGAAAGGTCTCCTAAGGGAAAACTTCCAGGGGGCTTGGGCAGTTCTCCAGCTGCTGGGAAACCTCAGCAAGGCACAGCCTGTGGCTGCCAGTGATCAGCTCCCAGCAGTGTTTCCTGCTCCCAGCAGTGATTTCAGTTCTCAGCAGTGATTTCAGTTCTCAGCAGTGATTTATTTCTGCTCTCAGCAGTGATTTCAGCACTCAGCACTGATTTATTTCAGCTCTTAGCAGTGATTTCAGCTCTCATCAGTGATTTCAGTTCTCAGCAGTGATTTCAGCTCTCAGCACTGATTTTTTCTGCTCTCAGCAGTGATTTCTGCTCTCAGCAGTGATTTCAACTCCCAGCAGTGATTTCAGCTCTCAGCAGTGATTTCAGCTCTTAGCAGTGATTTATTTCTGCTCTCAGCAGTGATTTCTGCTCTCAGCACTGATTTATTTCAGCTCTGAGCAGTGATTTCATCTCTGAGCACTGCTTTATTTCAGCTCCCAGCAGTGATTTCAGCTCTCAGCAATGATTTCAGCTCCTAGCAGTGATTTCTGCTCTCAGAAGTGATTTCAGCTCCCAGCAGTGATTTATTTCAGCTCTCAGTAGTGATTTGAGCTCTCAGCAGTGATTTATTTCAGCTCCCAGCAGTGATTTCTGCTCTTAGCAGTGATTTGAGCTCTCAGCAGTGATTTGAGCTCTCAGCAGTGATTTATTTCAGCTCTGAGCAGTGATTTCAGCTCTCAGCAGTGATTTCAGCTCTCAGCAGTGATTTCAGCTCCCAGCAGTGATTTCAGCTCTCAGCAGTGATTTATTTCAGCTCTGAGCAGTGAATTCAGCTCTTAGCAGTGATTTCAGCTCTCAGCAGTGATTTCAGCTCCCAGCAGTGATTTCAGCTCTCAGCAGTGATTTATTTCAGCTCTGAGCAGTGAATTCAGCTCTTAGCAGTGATTTCAGCTCTTAGCAGTGAATTCAGCTCTTAGCAGTGATTTATTTCAGCTCTCAGCAATGATTTCTGCTCTCAGCAGTGATTTCTGCTCTGCCTTGTGAGGCTCTCCCAGGCTGCCTCAGGGATGGACAGACAGACAGACAGACAGACAGCAATGCTGTGTGGCAGTTCCTCAGGGTGGCCTTTGCCGTCCAGCACCCTGCAAAGGGCGCCCAGGGATGGCAGCTCCCTGCTGAACTGGGCAGAATCTGGGTTATTTCTGGGGGAAAGCAGGGGTGGTACCAAAGTTAAAACCCCAACGTGTTGGAAAGGCTCTACATGGGTACATCAGAGCATCGTGGGTGCTCACCCTTATCAGAGAGAGAACCGCCTCACCTCAGCCTTATCTCTCCCGGGGAGGGCCGGGATGAGCTTATCAGTTCCTTTAAAGGGCCATCCCTGCAGGGGGGAGGCATGGCAGGCTCTGCTGCCTGCACAGCCCCCCGGAGGGGCCCATGCTGTGCTCAGGTCTCCCTTCCCTTCCAGAAGACGGGGCTTCGAGCGCGCTGACTCGGAGTACACGGACAAGCTGCAGCACTACACCAGCGGCCACAGTACGTACCGGGGGCCCCCCCCGGCCCTGGGGGGCCACTCGCTGCTCGGTTCGTGCTCCTGTTCACTTGGGCCTTGAAGGGGGGGCTGTGGGCAGGCTCTGCATGTGTGTGGGTGTGGGTGTGGGTGTGGGCAGGGCAGCTCCAGATCACCCCCAGAGCCTGATCGCTGCCCTGCTCTCCCAGCCCTGCGTGCTGTCAGGTGTCTGACACCTGCAGACCTCTGTGACAGCAGCCAGCACCTCCTGAAGCATCACTGTCCTCTGTGCTGTGGCCTCTGCCACCACACCATGTAGTGCTCCTCCAGCTCCTGAGCTCTGCCCATCTCCTGGGCAGCAGGGAGATCCCTTCCCTCACCTGTCCCCGTCCTGCAGTGCTGTCCCCCTGCAGGAACCCACAGACCTTTGCTAAAGCCCATCCCAGTGCTCCCAGATTCCCAGAAGATAGGAGCTGTATCTATGTATAAAGCTGTAATTCAACACCTGACATGCCCTCTCTTGTAGCCTCCCTCTTCCAACATCCCCGTGCAAGTCACTCCCTCACATCCAGCATTCCTGCTCAGCCTCACTGCACACCCTGCCCCACCCCAGTGCATCCTTCTGCCCCCATCCCTGGAGGTGTCCAAGGCTGGACAGGGCTTGGAGCAACCTGGGATAGTGGCAGGTGTCCCTGCCCATGGCAGAGGGTGGAATGAGCTGAGCTCATTTAAGATTCTTCTCAACCCAAACCATTCCATGATTCTATGATCAACCCCTGCCTTCATGTCCCTGAAATTCCCTTCTCCCCCCTCACTAGAGACCTGTTGCTCTAATCTTGCTTTATTCCAATCTCAGTTGTGATTTTCCTCATGTTCTCCTCACAGCTTCAGGATTTCTGCCTTTTTAATGCCTTGTTCCTGTGCAAATCCAGGCCTTGCTCAGAGCATGGAAAACACCAGTAGTGTTTGCACTCAGGACTCACTGCTGCTCCTGCTTTTACCTGGGAAACAAATCCCAAAAGTCAGAGCTGCAGCCCTGTGCCCCAGCAGCCTGTGCTGGCTGCCTCACTATCACTTACCAGGAAAAATGACACTTTTCAGGAGACATTATGTAAATGTAGCTCTCAGTTGTTTGTCAGGCTGGGCTGCAAACACACATTCACACGTTCTCCCGGGGCCTGGTGTGGGATGTGACAGCTCCAGGCTGGGCTGGGTTTAATCACTGTGCCTGCACCATTTGGAACAGGCCTGGTGGCACAGGATGAGCTGGTACAGCCTGGGGTGCCTTTTAGCCCCTTCCTCACCCAGCTCATCTGGCCAGGGCTCAGTCCCAGCTCAGTCCCCAGCAGTGATTGCTGTGCAGACACTGCAGCAAACTGCCCAGGCCCAGAGAGCCTGTGAGCACTGCAGACCCCCTGAATGCAACCAGCACCCTGGAGCTGGGGGTCACAGCCTGCTGCTCTCTGGGGCTCCTTGTTCAGGGAGCTGTGAGCTCTGCTCTCCACATAGCCCATTCTGGAGTGAGCCAGGGGGCAGAAAATGAGCATAGAAGGGGGAGGAGCACAGGTGAGAGCTGTCCCACAGTACAGGTGGCTGGGATGTGGTGCAGCAGTGCAGCCTCACCAGGCCCCTTGGCCACTGCCTTTCCCGTGACATGTCCCTGTGTCCCCTGCTCAGCCTGGCAGGAGGAACCTGTCTTGTGTGGTTTTCCAAGTGTGTCCCACTGCTTCTCTTGGGGCTCCCAAAAGGGACCCCAGCCTTGGGGTGCCCCTCAGGAGAGCAGGGCAGACTGGGCTGTCCCTCCTGCTGGCACAGCTGCTGGAAGGGTCCCAGATCCCCCTCAGAGGAGCCTGTCTGCAGTTTGTAGTGCAGCCAACAATGACTTGTGGGCCAGTGCTCATTGAAATCAGCTTGCACAGCCCTGTGAAACATGGCTCTGCTTGTTCTTTCTCAAACTGTTCCTTTCCTGTCCACTTTGTGCTTTGATTATGCAACTTGCTGAGGTAAAAAGACACTCAAACAGTTTTCTCTTTTCCTTGATGCCAAGCACTCCAGTTGCATCCATCTGTCTGACTCTCTCCCTCACCTCTATGCAGTGACTCCAGGGATGAAGATTTACATCGATCCTTTCACCTACGAAGATCCCAATGAGGCTGTCAGGGAATTTGCAAAAGAAATCGATATCTCTTGTGTCAAAATTGAGCAGGTGATTGGGGCAGGTAGGTGACCTGGGAATGCCTGGCTGGCCCTCAGCAGCACAGGCTCCCACAGTGCCAGGATTTGGGAGGATTTAGTCTGATGCCACTAAGATCTTACTTAGCCCCAGGCTGGACTGGAAGGAGCAGGGGAGACCAGTGCAGGAGAAGCAAGACCATCAGTTCCCATGTTTTTCTCACAGATGAGTGCAGCTGGAGGGGTGAGGAGGGAGGGAACACGGATCAGAGGGTGGGTGCTCAGCTCAGGGACAGGCAGGGCAGGCACAGCTGGGGCCAGGGGTCCCTCAGGGAGCATGGAAGAGGTGGGGGAGGCTCACAGGCCCTGCCTTGTGTTCGCAGGGGAGTTTGGCGAGGTGTGCAGTGGGCATCTCAAGCTTCCAGGCAAAAGAGAGATCTTTGTGGCCATCAAGACCCTCAAGTCTGGCTACACGGAGAAGCAGAGGCGGGACTTCCTGAGCGAGGCCAGCATCATGGGGCAGTTCGACCACCCCAACGTCATCCACCTGGAGGGGGTGGTCACCAAGAGCTCCCCAGTCATGATCATCACTGAGTTCATGGAGAATGGCTCCCTGGATTCCTTCCTGCGGGTATGAGATCTGGGAGTGTGCAGCTTTAGGGCCTGTGTCAGCACAGAGGGGATTCCGGGGAAGGTTCCCAGTGTCCATCCCTGCCTGGCATCCCCTGTCACAGGGGCAGCTGCTGCACAGTCCAGAGGTCTGTGTTTTGGGAACAGAGCTGGGGGTGACAGCAGCAGGGCTGTCACTTGGCACTCATCCCACGAGGGGCTGTGCCAGCCTGCCCTCAGGTGCACATCCAGACTGACCCGTGGGCACCCACGGGGGCACAGCCTCACACAGCTTTAACCCAGCAGGGCTCCACCTCCTGCTGCTCTGCCCAAATATTTCTAGTTCTGGGTTTGAAGTGGGTAAATGACTCTCTTGAAGAAAAGTAACCTGGTCAATAGGAATAGATTGTCCCTTGGGTGCATTTTGGGGTGACAGCAGCTGTCGTCATTGGACACGAGAGACTCCAAATATTTCAGAAGGCAAATAGCAAAAGAAGGCTTTATTGTCTAATTCTTAGTACC
>VZUI01073191.1:0-90369 GCA_013401135.1 Cettia cetti
GCCGCGGGCAGGGAGAGCGCGGGGCCCGGGCCGGCGGCAGCAGCGGCGTTCGCGGGGCGCGGCGGGCGCCGCAGGCGGTGTGGTACCGCGGGCACGGGCGGGCAGCGTGCGCAGGTGGACGGAAAGAATAGCGGCGGACCCCCGTCAAAGAGGCCTGGCGGGGGCCTGAGCAGCCAGGCGGTAGCGTGGCCGAGTGGTCTAAGGCGCTGGATTTAGGCTCCAGTCATTTCGATGGCGTGGGTTCGAATCCCACCGCTGCCAAGCTCTTTTGTTCCCGTCGCGGCGGTTCCTTTTCGCCACCCGCACGGCGGGAGCGCGGGAGCCGCCGGCCGGGGCGGCCCGGGGCCCGCACGGTACGAGCGGCGCTGCCCGAACCGCGCACGGCGCCCCGCGGGGCCGGGGCCGTGGGTGCTGCGGGTTGTCGGTGACATTCGTTAAAATCAATATTAGAAAGTTGTGATATGAACTTGGAAAAAAGGATTATCCTCTCTGTGAGTCTCTTGCTCTAAGAATAAAACGAGAAACACTAATTTTCAGGCGTTCTGCCTTTCCACGCTGCTTTTGGGTTACAGCCCCCCGACCCGCGGGCCTGGCACCTGGGCTTTGCGGCCTGCCCTGAGCTGAGGGGAGGTGCCAGTGTTCGCACCGTTTCCAGATTTCTCAAATCCATCCATGTTTACCCCCCTCCAAACCATGATTTCTCAAGCTCTCATCCCTAGCCCTTTCCCAAGCTCTCTAGTGTTCTAGTGCATCTTGCTCTTGGTTGTGCCCTCTCCATGTTGCAGGTTGGAAATGCAGATGGGGAGGAGATTTCTCATAAATTCCCACAGTGAGTGGTAGATGGGAAGGAGCTAGAGCCTCCTGGACCTCCTTTAGGTCCATTTTAGCTGAACAGTAATGTGAAAAGCACATTGTTTACTTTAGCTGCTGCAGGGATTTGCTCAGTACAATTGCTGTACTTCAGAAATTTGGTGCCAAAAGAGACTTACGCCTTAAGTTCAGCTGAGGGGCAACTGAACTGTGTGTTAGTTGTTGCCCTTAACTACAGGAGGTGGAGGAAGCTGTACAAAGATTTGTGCAAACCATAGCGGCAGATTCTTCTACTGTGACATAAATACAATTAACTAATGTAGCTTACTTAGTAACTTCCAATTTAACTAAAATACTGGGTGAAAAGCCCTACCAGCACATCAGCTCTGCACCAGGGGCAGGGCTGGGACCAGTTCTGGGACATTGTGCAGAGGCACAGCATGGACTTCAGCAATGTTTCAAGTACACTTTTATTTTCCCTCAGATGTGGTGCTAGAGCTAATTTGTGAAATCACACGATGTGAAGTCTCGGTAGGCTCGGTGTGTGTTATTTGCAGTAGTCTGTTCTGTCTGTGCCTTTGCTTGTTCTTCTGTTCCCCAAGGTAGTGAGCCATGACAGAAGCTGTGGTCCGTCTTTCTCCTTATTTCAGCCGTTTCTCTTCAGTGGTGAAGCACTGCAGGCTGTCTGCAGCTGTTGTTATTTCTGCAGGTTCTCCTTTACTTCAGCAATCAATTTGGAAAGTTGTTGTTTTGGTTTGAAATAGAGGCAACAATCTTGACTCTGGTTGTGTTTCAGTGATTTGGCAATTATTGTTTACTGTATTTTAATTTTTCAGGTCCAGCCACTCATCTGTTATGATTTTGCTTATAAATTTAAAAGTTGCTGCCTGATTGTTGCACTGTGCCAGTAACTATTGTGGAGGTTAGAATGATCTGGGTAACAGTACTGTGACCATGCAGTTTATGCAGGTCAATGTCGTCTTCCTTTAAAAAGGAAAACTGAAAGGCTAGCAAGTTTTAAAAAAAGAAAAGTCAAAATTAAAGTAACAATTACAATAAGCAAAGCTTTGAGGAAGAGTTGATAATTCGATGGTTGTGGTCTGGATTGAATGTAGTGGTCCACAGAATCAGCAAAGTCAAACTTCTGTGGGCAGTACCCCAGCTGAGCTCGTGCCTTGTCTATTCGAAATGTGTGAGTTACAGAAATGTTCTGTACCTACAGGGCAACAGAGTCAACACACAAAGGTATGACTACACAGGCAACTGGAACAAACTGTAAATGGTAGCAAAGACACAGTTAAAGGAAATGTAAAATACAAAACTCCCCACAACATTATATCAATATCCTGTGAGTATTGCATACATTATTTTTAAAATTGTCCACTCAAAAGGAGATTCTTGCAAGTGCAAAGAGACATTAAAAGATGCAAAGTAGAATCTGTAAACATCCACAAAAAATCTTCTGTAGTTGTTCTCTTGCTTAGGCACTCAAAGAGGCAGATCAAAGCCATCTTGTGGTGCCTAAAGGCCCAGCCAAGTCAAACAGGATACCGACCCTTTGAAGAGAGGAGCTGAAGAAGCCTCTCCCAGATTGCAAGCATAAGTTCTTTTCAAAAATCATGGCAACCAAGCACAATATATTGCCTAAATTGTACACAATCCATGTATTTGCCCTGGAAACTGGAGGCTGAAGTAGCACTGGGTGGAATTCACTTTCTACTGAGTTAAAGTCACCTTCATAATTAACATGTATGGATACCATGGGAATTAAGAAAAATTTACAAACACAGACTTTACCTCATTTCTGGTCAGCAGTGGGGGCAGGTCAACAACTGGTCTCAGAATCGAATGAAGGTGTTCCATGAATGTGGCTGCATAACAAAAGATTTCAGCTTGAAGTAAGAACAGTGAATTGCTTTGCCATTGTGATTGGGACATATCTCACACTGTAAATGCTCGTGAAGGATAATCACAGACCTGAGAGCTCAGGGCACCATTACTAACACCATCAGGACTGCTTGCTCACAAGGGGCTGGATTTAATCTCAATTATTGTGCTTGTGGGAAAAGGATTGAGGAAAGGGAAAAGGTTTGAAATAGGGGTATCAATAGATCTAGTGAAGAGGTCATGAGGCTTCATTGGATTCTATCTGAGCTGCACTGGGGGGTTGATTCTAGAGAGAGCAAGACAAATACCTGTGCAGCAAAGCAGATACTCTTCAGCATATTTCATAAAGTCATGGAGTTTTATATGTAACCTTTTGTATCATTAACTCCACAGTTATACATCTGTTAAATCCTACATAAAACCTGTTTTAGTGGGACTTGAATAAGAGATCATTCTGGTTTCAATATACTGCACAGAGGTGAATTTTACACTGCTGAACACTAGGTGAGCACACCATATTATTTTTATACATGAAAATGAAAATTGTGGGCAAATAAAACAATATTATATTACAGTTAGGAATGAGGGTAGCATGAACAGGAAAGAGAAATGTTGATAAAATATTTTACCTGATGCATAGACTAAGCAAGTAGGAATACGTATCCATGGCTTACTGCAACCTAGTCTTTCAAACTGAAAAAGATTTAAAAACAATGAAAAACTCCAGACACTTCAAACAAGCTTTAAAGTTTCAATGTAGAAGATATTTATGGAACTATTTACTGTTAAAACAGAAAAATTAATCATGGCTCTTAGTATTTACTATTTTTCATTTTTAAGGAGATGTCAGACGCTGTGTCATTTTCATATCTTAAAAGAAAGAAAGAAATTACAATAATTAATCAAAATGTCATGGTGTGCTGAAACCTAATTTAACATCATGACATGTTTATGGTTTTGAGCCTATCATTAACAGCAACATGGTATTTTGAAAAGAATGAACAGATGAATACTTCAGACTTATATTTTTTGCCCACCCAAAATGCCCATTATTCCCATCCTCATGCCCCAAAAATGAGGACAGTAACAGCTCAGGACAGGGTGCTGCTGTAAAGGGTCTGTTTGTCTTAGTTGCTTTAATGTAGTATTTTGGGTGGGCTTTGTTACACTGAAATTCAAGCAGGAATTAAACCCACATTTAAAGCGTTCCATGTGGAACTCTCACACACAAAACAAACATGCAAAATGTAGCATGCACACAAAAGCTGGAGTTCTACACAGTCAAAGAAATTAATGTACTTGGAGATCAGTATTGCACGTACAAGTGGAGTTAGCCATTCAAAAAGGTTGGATTTTTCGCCATCATGAATGAAATACACCTGGCCACTCTGTTAAAGAGGTAGAGAAGACACAAGTCAGTAAAAATAATACTGAATATATATTGACTTCTTTTTCTTTATCTCACCCCTTATGAATAGCTTAAAAACAATACAGCAATATCAAATATGAGTGGATGCACATGCAAGTCACAAACTCTCTGCTTTGTGTTTCACTCAGTTGCACTCTCGTGTGCAACAGAATTCAGGAACAGGTGGTTTGTGTGATTAACATGCCTTGGAATAAATGGTTTATTCCAGATGTGCTGTTCAGAGTGGCTGTACTGACTGTGCAGAGACACCCCTGGAGCTGGTGCTGGATCTCACTGGTGCTGCTGGCACAGGACCAAAGGCTGGGACACGTTCTGCTCTGGGTCTGGTTAAGGCTCACTGGAATCCAGAAGACTCCTGTGTAGCCAAGGCCTATATTCCTGCTTTCCTTTTGATTTCAGGGTTTTAGAAAAAGTAGTTTAATCTACTTTAGTATACTTTAATCTACTAATATGCTCTCAGGGGAATGCTTCTAGGTGATCAAAAAACTGTATTTACAAGGAGGAAAACAGGTATAACAGTTTTTGAAAGCAATGAACCCAAATTAAATGTGCCTCTGTCAGCACATGGTATGGGAAGAACTGTCCATCACAGTTCAGAACATTAAATCTGGAGCTATACAGGGGAACAGGATGAATATGCCTGAATTTCCAGTTTCATTTCCAACATAGCAAACATTCTTTGCTCATCTTCCATAAATGACAAATATTGCATTTTAAAAATTCCAAGATGGAGATATTCTTACAGAACTAAATATTCCATCTCTTAACCAACACCAACAGCCAACACTGTGTCCCATCCCACGTTGCTCCTAGCACATTTATCAGCTGAAAACACAGACAACAACATAAGCTGAAGGACAATAACTCTAATTACTGCAGTGGTTACTGTAGCACAGGATACAGTGGCAGGATCCACTGTCAAGTGAGATCTGTGGTGGATTTACTGTGTACTTACAGCTATGTAGTTCTTTTCAGGGGTGAGAGCTTCAGCAGCTAGAATATGAGCTTGTACAAAATTCTCTACATGTATCCAGTTCATTTTAACAGAAGGGTCCCCAAACTTGAAGCTAAGGAGCCTTCTCTCAATAATCTTCTGTAGATATAAACAAACATGAAACCATAAAAATGGGGTTTAGAATGAGGTAAAGTGTACTTTCTTGTCCAGTTAAAAGCTCTACATTAAAAAAAATGAAATACATGAATCAATTAAAAATATTCAAGGCAACTGCTCATGAGAAAATGTCAAAAGATATATTATGATATGTCCTGAATTTTCAAAAAAGTCTGTTCTAGGGGTAAGTAAAATATTGTATGGAAAGGTGAGATAACAGTTTTAAGTGAATTGAAAGTATTCACTAAATTGGATCAAATTTATCAAATATCTTTGGCTAGGAAAAACTGTAAGATACATTTTGGCTGGAAGGAAAATGTCCCCGTTTTCTTCGAACAGGTAAATTTTAGAAATTGGAAAACATGACATTTGCATAATGCCTTAAAACTGTCTCAAAACAGATAGTTCAAAATCAAATAGAAATTTTAAAATATTTTATTTTTTAAAGGGGCTAAAAAACCAGCTCAGATTTAATTAAAAAGACATTTTCCATTCTTAAAATTATTTACAGGTTGATAAAGTATTTTTTGGCTGACTCCAGTATAATTTCCTATCTCAGCCACAAACCAAAAACATCCATTATGTGGTCAACTTGAATCTATTATTTCCTGAAAGCTGTGTATAACTTTATATTACACTGATTCTTTTAAAACAACTAGCTCACAGAATTCTACAGGGATCATGTTCTAAATGTCATCTGTTGGCCTTGCAGTTTAAAAGCAAGTAAAAAAGAGTAAAATGTGAACACCTCAGCTGCTGCCCTGTTGTACCAGAGGGTGCTTCCAACTCTGGAACCTGCTTCAGTGGACAGTGAAAGCTGTTAATAGTTGAGACTGGAAATAAGATATTTTGCTGTATCTCCATTCATTAATATTTAAAACCATTTGGTGTAAGTTGCATGTAAACAGACATTTGAAATACCATGGATTCACCTGAATCTTACACTAATCATTAAATTATAAAGCTGGATTTTCATGTGGTTGTATTTTTTAAAAAAAGGCTTTTAAAATCTACACTTTGCAGATACAATGCTTGTTAAAAAAAGTTGTAATATCCTCAGCAGATTTGAATTGGCACCCAATAAGATCAGTCAATTTATAATACAAATAAGTGATGCTCCTTTCAGCTTTTTACCCATATCACAGAACACTTTGCTGGTTAAAAAATTCAAATGACATACTGCAAGCCTTGGCAAGTGTCTCTGCTCTTCTGGTCCATAGATTCCTGGTGGGCGAAGAACACACGTGTGGAGTACTCCACCTCCTAGAACATGGGATAAGATCATTCTTAAGAGACCTTCACATCACTACCTTGTATCTTTCTTAGTATGAACCGGCTGCAGCAGCAGAACTTACTCCAAATTAATTTCACTGCCTTAAAAAAAAATACATACCAAAAGGTGTTGCATTAGTAGTTGGATATTAAGATGGGAGCATGCAAAACAGCAAGATAAGATTCAGAGAAGGCCTGCAAGCATAATTGTGTTCCTAGAAAATACCAGATATTTAAAAATCTCTGTGAAATCAGCCCCTTGCCCCTGTGCCAGAGCAGTGAATGAATGTGTTGGCTGTGGTGATGAGTTCACTGATGTGAGCAAGTTGTTTGAAAATATATTGGACAGTGGAATGAAACCAACTAATCCCACACAAAATTATTGATGGGAAGCAGTGATCTGTTAGCAGTTCGAGGTAGAGCTGCAAGGCTCCCTCAACAGCAGGCGCAGCTCCCACTGGAGTGAGGTAGAAGCTCTTGAAAATTTCAGTGGGACCATAAAAATCAAATCTTCCCATGTACATCAGTTGGCTCTTTCATCATCTGCTAATAACTGTTCTTAATAGTACTCATAAACATATAAAATATTCAGTCCTGCTATGGCACAGGATCAAAATGGGATGTTTGGAACACTGTCTGGTTCTATTGCATTGACAAATGCAGAACTGTGTATTGGTCCTGAAATTAGGAGAGGCTCTGATGTGAAGAGCTGCTAAGGAAATAAAGGGAGGAAAAACATTATTTTAAACAAAGTAATTTTGTTGGGATGGAGTTCCCATCATGGACTTTCTATCTGTTTTAGCCCTCTGCAAGTATCAAGTGAAGAGTCTTTTCTGTAAGTTGTCCACAGCTAAATTTAGCTCAGTATCACTTGGTCACATAGAATCATGTTGCACTTTACATTAATTTGTTTTGCACTGGCAGTTATAGTATCTCATGGGTGAGCTTAAGTATTCAAGTGTATAACTGGCTTCCTCAACATGGAAAACTTTGGGAAGCACTAATAAATAATTCCAGGCTCTAGGCTCAGGTAGCTACTTCAGATTTTAATATATAACTTGAGGGGGTATGTGGTATGTAACAATTTAATCAGCATTCGTGTTTTACTTATGTTGCATTAGACAGTGACATTAAACACTTGTTTTTGTTTAATTTATAGTTGTCCTATTATCTTTCATTAACATACTGAACTTACTGCTACCACGCTAAAACCTTTTCAGAAATTGTGGGAACTTAAAACCAATTAAAAGTAATATTAAAATGAAAATACTTTAATTTGTGAGAGGGAGTTGGTAGCTTAATTTCAGAACTGCTGGGCAATCTTGTCTATTAAGGATTGATAAAGGACACAGGATTTTGGGGAGGAACAAGAAGAGGAGGAGTAAATTCTACTATGAATTCATGCTCAGACAAAAGTACCTGCTAGTGAAGATTCATTAGCTGCTAGGACCATTTGTTCTGCAATTGATTTGGTTCTGGAATAATGGTCGACCAGCTACAGAGAAAAAACAAATATATTTGTATCTGTTCCTAAAATGACAGGACAGAGAAGCTTCTCTTCCTCACTAGTTTTCACTTAGCAGATGGCAACAAATACCTCAAAATATCCAAGTTGTGGGGTATTAGGTTCAGGGTAAACCACATGAATATTTCTAGGGTAAGGAAACATTTTTGTGTATGCAAATCTGGTTAATTAATTTCAGCACATTTGAGAAGCAATAAATATATGTATGCTTTGAATGCTGCCAGGAATGTAATTGATCACTACTTTGTAATCTGGATTTCTTCTTCAGGTAATGGAAAAGTCAAAAGCCAAGTTTTGAAGTCGTTACACTTGGTCTGAAGCATCCTGCTCAGTTCCATGTGGCATTGTCCCAGAGGAAATGTTATTTAAAATGTTATTTAAAATCATATTTTATCTCCATCTCTACTTCTTGAAAGGCCGTGAAGTACTTGATGGAGAGAGGAGGGATACAAAAAACAACTGCGTATGCAAAGCAGACAGAACTACTTTCCCTTTCTTAATTAAATGCAATAAAACCATATAAAAATAGGCTGCTTTTCTAGATCAGCTCTACCTTGAATATATGTCATCCTCTAAGGGAAAACCACAAAAATCATGTAGATAATAAATAGCTAAAGAGGCACCAAGCCATATAGCAGAATCCTCATGTCCAGGTGGAATATCCCTGATGTTAATGTGGCACTGTGGGAGTTACTTTCCAAAATCGAGGCCTTAATTGGAAACCAAAGAAATATATCCTTCAATGTACAGAAAACTGTTGTGCCAAGGTTGTGAGTAGCATCTTCAAAGAATGTAAAGAGTTTTCTTTTTTCTTTCATAGAATCACAGAGTGGTTTGGGTTGAAGGGGACTTCGCTCTCCCACTAGACCAGGTTGCTCAAACTCTCCTCCCACCTGGCCTTTCCTGTGCCTAGATGCTTGCATCAGGCAAAACACTGTCATAAAAACTCCAGGCTTTTTCAGAAACATGGAAGAAAACAGAGGAATTTGACAATGGAATGCAATAAAATACCTTGTCAATTGGGAAATATGGCAAAGATTCCTCATCCCCATCTTCAATAGGAAGCCCTCCAAACACCACATTCACTGAGCTGGTGTAGACCAGCCGAGGGATGTTCTTTTCTTTGCAGGCTGCAGCAATGTAGAAAGTCAATTACTTTAGTGCAAAAATATATGGCAAGAAAGTTTGTGTGACATTTTCCCCAAGAAAGTGTCAAATCTTAAAAGAGAAAATTCCATTCTGTCACTGGGTGAGTTGAAATGCAGAGCATATTTAAAAGGAAGACATCAGTGTAGAAGGAGGTGCTTTACTCCCTGTCACATCCTAAGCTGTGTGCTAGCACTGTGCCTCAGGAGAGCTCCTCCAGCCTCCTGGCCATCAGGACAGAAGTCGTCCTGCTTCAAGGGCTGCCTGCTGCCTGTGCACAAGTTGTTAGCAAGCAGGTTAACTGCTACAAAATACACGGGGAATTGGTTAATTCCTTACATGGATACAGATTCCTGCATCAGTGAAAGGTGTTGAAAAGCTGAAGTAGTTGAACTACAGTGCTGGCTCTCATATCACACTCATAGCAGAATTGGGCATAAACCCCCCTGTGATGTGTTTCCTCATTTTCTGCCAACAATGTAAAGTACTTGGTAACAGAGTGTGCCAAAAAAGGCCAACTGGCTTTCTCTACATGGGATAATGGCACAGTTAAATACCTACCATTAAGGATGAATCTTGTTCCATTAATGTTTACAGTTTCAATCTCTTTTTTATGCAACTAGGAAAAGAAAAAAAAAATTGTGCATTTTTTAGTAATAATACATATTTAATTCAATAGGGGGATGTTATAAATGTCCCCAAATAAACATAATTTAGTGCTTTGATTATTAAAAATGTCATTTAGACTGCTGTTTCAGACTTGAGGAAGTCTAATCATTATTTTTAAACTATACCTGTATTCTTCTTGTATTTTTACAGATTAGTCTGCTTGAAGCAAAGAAAATTGTAGTGCGTCTAAAAATATGTCCATTTATTATATATCTTGCAGCAGTATGTTAAATATCAGTGTGTCAGTAGCACTTTAGTGACCAGTTGCCTCTAACCAGAGCAATTCCAATTATGCATTGCTCAGTGGCAAACAACTTTGAGTGAGCTGTTCTATCCAGACAGGGTCATTACTAAATAAAGTAAATAAAGTAAGAAAGGGGTGTGTTTGTATGTGTGTGTGTGTGCTTGTAGCTCTAATTAAAAAATTGTGACTCAGAATGTTCTACATCAAATGCATCCATACAGCTTTTTACCCAATGGCAAATAATTAAAGACTTGAAATATTGTTATTGTTATCATTCAGATATATGAAATAATATAAAATTTAGTTAAGGTTTTATTCCTCCTAGTGACCTTACACCTAGGAGATCACGTGAAGGTTTAGGGAAGAATCAGGGTTTTGGAGGGAACCAACCTCCCTTGTCCTTTCTTTTGTCTTCACAATATTTCAGAACTTTTCAATGCCATTTCCATCTGAAACACCTTCCCAGGGTGCTGGTGGAATCTCTAATGGAGAGGAAATTATTCTGCAAGCAGTGTGCTTGCAGCTGGCATTCCAGTTTGCATAGAGCAATTTGCCAAAGGACCAGGGCAATATGAAGAGATAAAATCTGTCATGCAGTGTTACAACATCAAAGTCTCTCACTCAGTACGAGCAGTCACACAGAAAGAACCAAAACTATGTGGGCTCACCTGCTCTATTCCTGACATTCCATATGAAGCTACGTGAAACACACAGTCAGCCCCTTCACAGGCTGCCAGTATGGCACTGTAATCCCTGATATCTGTCTGGAATACATAAGAAAAGATATTTGGACATGAAATCAAAGCTGCAGGTGAGCATTTGTCATACAGTGGGTTAACACAGAGGGAATCCATATATATATAATGCATGTATAGAACTGTACTTGCTGTACAAGTATCCTGGGACTCAAAACTGGGCACACCTCAATACTTGCTGATATTATGCTTTTCTTCCATAGAACCCAAAGGACTTTAAAGACATTCATTAAGGTTCACAATAGTCCTTGTTCTGCAGGTGGTTAAACTAAGGCCTAGATGAAGGCAGGATCCTGAGGAGTCAGGAGTGAAACTGCTCTGTGCATTACAGGTTTTGCTGGTTTCCTCATTTCAGATACACTAAAATCCATTCACCAAAACTCATGTGGGATGTTCACACAATTAAAAAGGTTACTGAAATTTGAAATAATTGGCAATTAAGTATTTGGATTCTGTGAAAACTAGTAGACATTCTCAAAAAGGCAAACGAACTAACTTTGACTGTTGGGAAAATATTATTTATCATACCTCGATCCACACCACTCCATTGGGAATCATCCACAAAGGCTTGTGTATGTCACACAGAACAACAGAAGCTCCTATGTTGGCAAGAGCACATCCCAGCTTGTATCCACAATAGCCACCGCCTCCTGTCACCACGGCTCTCATACTGATTTTTTTCAGTGATCTATTTCGTCTTTTTCGTTTGCTGTCCGAGGTTCGGCGATAGGGTGTTGCTACTCCACTCATTTTTTGTTTTGTGTCAATGAAATACTGCCCAGCACTACCAGATACACGTAACAATTCCTTCTACATGGTGAAAATTGCTCCATAGCACTCCTGGATGCAGACAATTTCAGGGAGTTTCATGTTCACAAGATCTATTCACAGCAGCAAAATGTGACTTTAATGCAGCCTGTTTAAGAGACATAAAGACAAAAGCAAACCAAAATTTACACTCCCCAGTTTACTGCCAAGACAGACATCTGAGAGAAGTTGTATTTCCAGCTTCTTTCTAAGTACCAGCAGCTAACATAAATTAAGAATACACTGAATTGTTACCATTGGCAGTGCTGGAGCTGAGATAGTTGAGGATTTCAGGAGGTGAGAGGGATGCCTGATCCTTATGTTATAACTTTAGAAGCTGTATCAGAGAACAAGGCTATCGAATCCCTCGCTTTCCAGGGGAATTCGAATAAAATAGCTGCTGTACTCTAGAAAAGGTTTGCAGCTGCATTAAGAAAAAGTAATAGTGAATCACTTATTTTCTGAACATGGGGGTTCTTGCCCTTCCAGGGGTTTCTCACCGGCACTCTGGAGATTTCAGACGCTGTGGCTACCGACTCCCTCCGACACCCCCGTCCCTGCCCCGGCAGCAATTAAACATTCAAAGCCACCCGAGCCCCGCCAGGGCTCTCTGCATCTCACTTGCAAATGGGCCGGGCGGCAGCGCAGGGACTCTGCTCGGGCCGGGCCCCCCGCCCGTCCCCGGCCTCGGGCGGCTCCCGCGGCCGGCGCCGTTGGGCTCGTTGGGGCCGCGGGCAGCGCCTGCGGGAGCCGCTCCTGCCGGGAGCGTCCGGCCCGGCCCCGCCAACAGCCTCCCCGCGGGGTCCCGCAGCATCCCCGACATCCCACCGCACCCCTGGGTCCCACTCATCTGGCAGCAGCTTTGGGATTGCACAGCTTTCCTGGGATTCTGCTCATCACACGGCATCCTTGTGGCAAATAGCATCCTGGGGATCCCACAGCATGTCACGGTATTCCTGGGTTGCCAGAGCATCCTACCGTGGTTCTTACCTGCAAGTGTCTTCACACAGCTGTGACTGCCGCGCGAAAGCATCCTGACAAGTAGCGAGGGCTCCGGCCACACTGAGGTACCTGTTGAACAGGTTGTTCAGGAAAAAAAACACCACCTCCTGCCTACTGGTTGGACAGTCGGTGGCGGGACATGGCTCATAGAGATGCAGAACTTCTGAGACACCTGCAAAACAGCAGGAGTTCCCAAAGAGACACAAATAAACAAATAGGCACTAAGGTCCCTTTCCACCTGAGCCGCCCTGTGGTCATTTGAGCCTGGGAGGGTGTGAAAAGGGCAGGAGCTGCAGAATTTCAGTTACCCATTCCAGGCCAAAGTTAAGCTTTGAACACGTTTACCTCTTTTGTTACAGCTGTGCTATGTCTGAATGTTCATATTAAATTTTAATCACTTAAAGACACACTGCAATTATGTTAGAGTAGGAGTAAATCGAACAAGAGCCAGCTTAAACTGTGACTCCCAGAAATAAGAGAACTGGCTATTCCCAACTGGTACTGAGGGTTGTTTTAAAATCCCAAATACTGCATCTGTAAGAAAGATAACTCAATGTACTGAAGCCAGTTATTGTTAATCAGTGCTGTTATAAAAGTGATGTAAAAAGCATCCTACCCAAAATAACATGCCACAGGTTTGGTGTTACAGGACTGAAATATGGGACTCCATGGGGACTTAAAACCACAAAGCCAGTGAATTCCTTGGTTAGTCCTTACTGAGGAGCACCCAAATGAGGCCAGAGCCTGCACTCTTGTGAAAAGTGTTGGGGTAATCCAGGATGCATCCTGAGCTTTTAGTCCAACAAAAGCGATATGAAAGATTTATGCATAACTAATTTAGAACCAAATTGAATGTTTGCATGCAGCTAAAGTGCTCTCGCTGGGAAGTAACTTTACACTTGTGGTTTTTTATTCTGCATTCCTAGGGAGTAAAGGCTTACATGGTACTGCCTTGCCTGCAGCACTTGCTGGCTCAGCTGCAGCTCTGTAGGGATAAATTGTGAATTTAACTGGTTTTAATCAAACCTGGATAAAGGTCTCATATATACAGAGCTTCTTTAAGTTTCCTGTCAATTGTCAGGAATAGGAGAGAGGGCCCCTGCTAAAGGAAGATGTACATTGGAAGGTCACTTTGTATAGACAAGGACAATCCCCAAATGCAAATCCAGAATCAAGCAGACTCTACTGCTTTCATTGCACACAGAACTATTTGTTTAGTGAGGAGAAAAAAACAGAGTAAAATAAATCTTTGCTTAGACAAGCTGTAGTGGTAATTGTGGTTGCTTATGCATTTTCCTGTCACTGTGCACTGTCTTTCACCTGTAAGCTTTATTCTTCTAGGCTTGCCATTGGCTCTCCTGCATATCCTATAGATCTAGAGTGAGAGAATCTCTAAAAAATTACTGGTCTTAAAAATCCTATAAAATGCTAAGAAAAGGCAGAATGAATACAGAATGGAGATAATCATATGCCAGAGCTGTTCCATCATTGTCTTCCATGACCCACCATGGCAAACCCAACTCTCCTGATTCAGGGGGGTGCAAGGGAGGGAGCAGCTGCTCCCTGGTCAGAGCACAGCTGCTTCCTAAGAAAAACCCTGTAGCATCTTTAAGGTTTGTCTGGGCTACAGCTGGTGTGTACATGTAGCATAGGTGGCTCAGGCAGTGCAATCCACCCAAGAAGCAACTGATGTAAGACTTAAGAAAGGGGAAAAGACAGAGCTTGGATTCTCACTCCTGTCTTGGTGCTTGGCTTCTCTGCTCACCCCAAAATGCAATTCCCTGAACACACAGTGTGTGCCAGCACTGCTACAGGGTTGTGGAGAATGTGACTCCAGGGAGCAGCAACAGCTGGCTGAATTCCACCTTCCCACAAGCTTCTTAGAAACAGTATTTGGTTCAGTTATTATTTATTACTGCATGGAAAGGATATTATTTGATTTACAAACACACATAAAGATATTTATTACATTTTTACAAAGCTTTAGAACAATAAAACTATTTTACATAAATATGATTCTCATTCCTCTAATCACCTATTATTTATAAATATTTACTTTCCATATTTTTTGCACTGTTTCCCAGATCTCTGTAATTCCTCAGGCTAACTGACAGTAGCTATAGCTGTGGCTTCATCAGAAGAGTTGTCCTTTTCTTCACTGGAGCTACTGGACTTGTTACAGCACTGTTGTCCTGTGACAGTTCCTCTTCTTCCACCTTCTCACCCTTGTGAATTATCATTTTCAATAAATGCTTCCCAGCATGAAGCAATCCCTTAATGAAGATCCATTAAAACTATTCTGCACCCATTTGTGGTGAACTCCTTTGCTGTAACACTGTGTTGCTTTTGGGGAACATTTCCTGATATGTCCTATGTTTTCACTTTTCTGGTTTTTTTTTTGTTTAGGTTTTCTTTCTTTCTTAATGAGGTCAGAGAGGTGTCATCATAGTAATATGAATAACAAAGTCCAGAATGGCTGTGGAATGTACTATGACCAGATAATTAATACTCAGAAACAAAATTAGGTTTTCTGGAACAGGTGAGTGGTTATTTGATTTTACAAGAAAGAAAGAATGATCAAACTTAACAAAATGATAAAAACAAACACTATTTTAAGGAATGTGTGATCTTCTTGGCAGTTAGGTCTTGTTTTTAGATAATGATCCACAGAATCAGCAAATGAGAATTTCTTTGGTTTGTAACCGAGTTGATTTCGTGCCTTGTCTATTCGGAAAGTGTGAGTTACAGTCACATTCCACACCTAAAAGCCAAAAGGACAATCATGGCAGTGGCTTTAATATCCAGTTCTCTAGAACTTGGATGGAAATATATCAGCAATGATACTACGATGGAAACAGAACAGAAAACAGCTGCAATGCAGACAATCCACATGATCAATTCTCTTAATTAGAATTGGTGTCAGAAATATATAAAAATTATCCTTTTTTATATATTTACCTCATTCCTTGTCAAGAAAGGTGTAAAGCTAAAGACTGGCTTTAGTATCAGGTGCAGATATTCCATCACAGTTGCTGTGAAACAGAAATTACTTAATGAGACATCTGGATAACAATAAACTGAGACAATGCTGACATTGTACATCCTGCAATTCCTACTGGTAGAAGGCACTGTTTAATTTATAATGTACATGATGAGTTTATGAATAGCCTTTAAACTTTATCTGGTATAATTAATACCACATGGCACAAGTGATTATTCTCAATCAAAATAATGTTAAGTTAAATAATTCCTGCAATTTGGGCCCCTGAATTTTATAAAACCACTATGTAGGTTCATAGGAATAAAAAAAATCAAGCAACCCACAATAATTAAGAATGTATTCTTTTTTTTACCTGCTATATGAGCCAGAAGAACAGGAATATGTATCCAAGGTTTCCTGTAGCCTAATTTTTCAAACTAAAAATGGTATAAAAAGAAAGAATAACAGAACTTATACCAAATTGAGGGTGTCAATGAGGCATGAGGATGGAAAAAAATAAAAGAATGTTGATAAAACTTGTATCTAAACTTTTTTTTTTCCAGCTAGTCTTCCTGTCAATACAGGTAGTGAGAAATGCAAATGCACTACTCATTTTTGATGCCCACCTCCCACCCTTCATCTGCAATTGGACAGTAAAGGGAATAAAAGGCCATTTCCAACGGGGAAGTGACCCAGACAGGAATATTGAACTACAGTTAAATACAGCCCAAATTTTCTGCTGCAGCCATTTTCTGTGATGGCATTGCAGAATCAAACTTTGGCATTCTCTTAGAATCCCAGCCTGGTATTTCTGAAAATATAGTGCTGTCTCTTCTTAGCTTCTAAGATAAGATTCTGAATGAGCTTCCTCTCTGTGCTGCAGCTGATGCCAGGACAAAGGGATAAGCCATGGCTGTAAGGGTCCTGCCAGATGCCAGTGGCAGAGCTTGCCATGCTCTGTGGGTTTGCTTCATGAAATGCTCTGTCCTGCAGCAGGTTCTGCACCTCCCAGCTAAAACCTCTCAAAGCAATTAGGCCAAACTTCACAGTTACATGTATCCAAAACTTCCCTTAACATCAGTGGAACTTTGGGATATGCAGGGAACACAGGACTGAGTTTAATATTAAGTAAGTCAGTAATTCATGTGCACTGAACTTCATTTAGTTGGTCTGGTGTGTGGCAGGACCTGTGCCCACGTGCTGCTGGGAGCTGCAGGGCTGTGCAGTACGTACCAAAGGCACAATCCACTCAGAGAAGATGACATTTTCACCATCATGGATGTAATAAGCCTGACCACTCTGTTAAAAAAGCAGAGAAAAACAGTGACAAAACTGTGCACAGGATGGCATTTTCTGTCTCTCTCATACCTCTCTCTGTCACGATTTTGTGAGCAACACACCAGCACACACAAGGTGAATGCACACAGAGGAAACTGCCTTCACTGGGCTTCACTGTGGTAACCCCACAGTGGTGGCAGAGCTCATGATGATTAACCATGGGTTAGTGTACATCAGAGCTCAGTTTCCCTGTGTAGTAGCCCAGCTCTTGGAGCACTATGTTCTTCATGATGTGCTGGGCACAGAATTACCTTTGTGACAATGGAAGGGGCAGCACTGATGGCATTTAACAGGCACAGCCCTGAGATGGAGTTCCAGCTGTGCTCTGAGTGAGGAGTCTGAGTACCAGGAGCACCTGAGCACCCAAGCAAACCTGGGACTCTGGGAATGACATCAGCCTAAAACAGTTTTGTGGCTTCCAAGCACTGAACTATTTGAGAACACATGGAGAGGTGTTCACCTGTGTCAGTACCTGTTGTCTGTATGTTCCTACCAATCTAAATGAATCTGGGACCTTCAGGAACTGTGAATGCTGCAACTGCTGCAACACTGTCAGTTCTGTAATGCCTCACAGTCCTCAGACTGGTGTTGCAATTATGACCAGTAGAACAAAAAGAAAAACCTTTAAAAATTGTCTATTAATTTTGTATGTCTCTTTTTGGAATTTTCAGCTCTGAAAATTCAACTGGAATGCCTCAGAATGGTTGCTCTAAATTTTATGCATCTAGGATCAGAACCTAGATGCATAACATAAACAGGATATATAGATTTGTGTAATGGTGAATATATTTAGCTTGTTAAAAATACAGTTTCCTCCAGTAACCCAGGAAATTATGTGTTTTCAAACCAAACAAAAACATAATCAAAATATGAGCAAAATGTATTTGTATTTGCACTGTCTGTCTGCTTGTGGTGCACACTGTTTTAGAGAATGTAGCATATGATTTTTTGGACACTCTTTGATCTCAAAACATCAGTTTGAGAACTCATGCTACTGGGACACCATGATTATACTGTTTACTTACAGCTACATAGCCCTTCTCAGAGGTGAGAGCCTCAGCAGCCAGTAAATGAGCTTGCACTAGATTTCCTATGTGAACCCAGTTCATCTGAACTTTGTGATTCCCAAACTTGAAGTTAAAAAGTCTCCGCTGGATATTTATCTGTAGAAACAGAAAACATGAGATAACTCCATTATTTCTTTATTAGGCACTATAATGTTGAATTTGTCTCAACCCAAATACTTGGAATTTGCTGTATTTGTGTACAATTGCAGCACAAAAAAATGTGCCACAAGAAAAAACCCAGCTAGAGGGTGGTTTTGGAAATCAGATGGTTGCACTGATAGGCAGTGGCAAAATATAGTGCCATTAGATTTTTTTGGCAGAAACTAAAGTGCATATTTAAAAGACAACATTTCCATTAAATGATAGGGATGGAAATATAGTTCTTTTACCATGGCCTTTCAGCCTTCCACTTTTCCCTTTTATTGAGAAGCCCAGCTTGATCCTGGCCCGCAGTGCTGGTTTCCTGCTATTTGTTACCCTGCACCACATCACCTGTCCCCAAGCTTTCACCACATTTCTGCAGGAATGGTTAAGAACTGCAATCAAGGTACTACCACTTGTGTTATGCCCTTACAACCACTTGTGGTGTCCTCCAGAGCTGACTACAAAACACATACGGCTACTCGAGGCAGGTGCCGCTGCTCTTCTGGTCCGTAGATGCCCGGCGGGCGAAGCACGCACGTGTGGAGCTTGTCCCCTCCTTGGAGAGAGAGCAACAGGTGACTGTCACACTGTGATGGCAACATATGGCTGACACATGCTGGCTGAACCTTACACTGTCAAAATTAAGGCTCACTTTGACCATTCTGTGTGGTTCGGCTGCCTGGGAACTTGATTTCATTTCTGTGTGAAATTGAATTCAGTAGCAGTGACAGATCTGAGCTTAGCAGCTTGAAAAACCTTCTTGGGATTACAAGAAGCACCCATTAGACAGTGCTTACAAATTGATATGATTAGAACAACTAATTATCCACTGAAGAAAGGAATAGAAACAAATAAATCCTTATTTCAATTAAAGTATACTCTTGATAAATGAGCAACCAGGAAAAGGAATGCCCATTAGAACTCCTAAAGATAGAAAAGCCCCAAATGCTTTATATGTACCTTTGAGTAAAGTTCCATTAGCAGCAAGAACCATTTGGTCTGCAATTGCCTTGGTTCTGGAATAATGATTAAATTGCTATAAGGAAGCAGAATAAGATCATTATTGAATCTGTAAAGGCAAAGTTAGTGTTTATGACTGACAACACTTCAATCTAGCTAGCTGAGAGATATCAGCTGAGCAAAACAAGACTAGAAATAGTAAGATTTAGTAAATATATAGTTTGTTTATGACTAAAACCAGACTTATACTTCAGTGGCATAAATTTAGCTTCAGAGTGAATTTAAGTCCATTCATATTTACTTAACACACTTTTTGTGCTGAATGTACTGAGAACATCTACAGTAAAACATCTTCTCTCAGAACAGCCTTCACACAACCCACCCCCTAGAGCTCAGTAAATGCCACACCATCCCATGGACAAAGTACCTTTTCCAGTGGAAAATATGGTACAGTTTCTTCATCTCCTTCTTCAATGGGATTCCCTCCAAACACCACATTCACTGTACTGGTATATATCAGTCTAGGGATATTTCTTTGTTTGCAGACTATAGCGATACACAAAATAAATTATTTTAAAACAAAAATGAAGAGGGAGAAATAAGTGACAAAGTTTCTTTTTGAAAATAAACATAACAGTTATAGAAAAAAAGGTAATATTTTAATCTTAATGTTACCTTATAATTTAATATAATATTATCTTCCATTCAGCTGGAATTTTTCATCCCAAATACATGATTATTAAACGTGATCACCAAATGTTTCATGATGAGGTACCTGTAACTATCATATCACTGGATTGCAATCATCAGCTGGGTAGAGGAATTGGTGGAGGAAAAATTCCTCCTTGAGAAACCTTTCTTAAAGCATGTTCATTTTCCAAACTGAATACAAGGAGATGAGTGAGAACATTTGTTGTGGTACAGCCCTTGAGGCAGCCACTGCAAGGCCACTGGGTTACCCTCAGTTCCATAAGCTGCCTCCTGCACCCCACTTTGATGGAGCATGAAGTCACACAGCAGCACAGGCCAGCTCTGCCCACATGCCACAAAAGTGCCTTTGTCTCAGTCTGTTCAGAAGTGACAAATGATGTGTTAACAGGAAAACACACCCTGCTAGTGTATAATCAGCCCTGCTTTAAATACGAAGGAAATTAATGTTATTTGCAAAACAAAGATTTAATTAGGGATTCCAATCCTGTGTAGCTAAGACATTGTAGCTAAATTATGTTGCATATCTGTCATTGGAAACTTGAATAATGTAAATTTCCTTTTCATTTAACAATATTCCTAAAGTTGAAGTGAATTCAAATGCAAACTCAGGAATTCTTAGATTCTACAGAGTAGTCTGTCCTGCTGGTTCCTTGGCTCATTTTGAAAATAATGAATGTTAATTATTGTTGTAAATATTTGGGGGAAAATACAATAATGTGTATTATTAAAATGTAGATGAGCAGGTTCTGCTCCTCCCAGCGTCATGGTTTACTGGGAGCCTATGGAAATTTGACATGACTTATTTATGTGGGTTTGGAGGTTGGGGAAGGAAGAAGGGAATATGTGGCAACTCTTCCTTCTAACTTGTTTAGAGTTTTACTTGCCTACTATTCAATTTCTGCATTTTTTTCAGTAATAACACACAGGCAGCATGAAAATTAGTCCAAATAAAAACTGATTCTGCCATTTTGCTACCATTTTTGCCCCTCCCATTTGGTTTTCGAGGGAAAAACAAAGAGAAGTTAGCTTTGGTATTTACAGTACACTCAGAAAACACTGAAAGAGATCTACTGGCATCTTCCAGAGACAGTAGTTAAAACTCAGTGTACAATAAAAAGGGATCACAGTAAGCAGAAAGGATGGAAGGTTTTCTGTATTAAAGTGACAAAATAACAGTCAAATATACTTACACATCTATGGTGCCTGTTACCTAATGTTTATGACACAACAAACAGTACAACAGCTCTCATGTTATTTCTATGAGGAAAGAGGATAACACTTCTCCATTACATACAGTAAAGGGAAAAAATAACCAGTACATGGGGGAGAGCTTTAGTTGGACTGCCAAGGAATGAAGTCCAGGTTGAAAATCTATCCCCAGTTCAAACCAGTGGCAAATCTACCAGCTTTAATGGGACCTGCACACTCAGGTTTACATTGGACTCTGACAGGAGGGAGAGAAGAGCCTCATTTTACTGCCTGATCTCCACAGGAAACATCCAGTTAGAAAGTTTTTTAATTCATGATTTGGATCAGATGCAGAGAAAGAAAATCTAGGTACCTACCATCAATTATTATTTTTGTGCCACCAACATTTATGGATTCAATCTGATCTTTCTTTTGAAGCTAGAAATAGAGTTTGCACAAGATTTAATTAATCAAACAAGTCACATTTACAATATGATGGTTACAGTTGCCAGATCTAGAATAGCTGAGGTGTTTTTGTGATACGTTACAGTTCTGTCTGTCTGACATACAGTGATTTCTGGCAGTTCTCATTTTTATTGTCTTGTTCAGTGTATGAGTACAGAAATTTGAAAAATGAAAGATAAAATGCATCTAAGAGGAAATATTAATACTTCAATATTTTGTCACACACCAGATAATCCATGATATAGAAAAAAGAATTACAGGCAGGGGTTATGCTCCCTGAAAGCTTTCACACGTTCTTGTTCCAGTGGCAATCTCTTCTGTTCCTAGAAATAAATTAGTAGGTTCATGACTTTTTTTGATAACACCTTCTGTGACAATCACTGTTATTCAGCATAACATACTGATTATGGTCAGTTTTCTCAGTTTCCAGTTTTCACAAGAAGGAAGTGCATCAGTGTTAGTTTTAGAGCAGTGCTGTCACTCTTCTTCAGATCAGAGAAAAAGGCTATACCTTCTTAGCCAAGATCTTAAAACTATGATCTATTTTTTTTTAGAATATTTTGTAGCATATTTCTTTCACACTTCGACTTTTTTGAAGTAAAATTGCTTTATTTTTTAAGGAATACCTCCCTTATTTCCTGTATGGATGACTTGGCCTTTATAACAACTTCTGTCTGACATAAATATTGTAAAATTACATTCTTTGTTAGGTGCAGACTATTTTTTTCTTTCTCAAAAAAAAAAAAAAAAAAAAAAGGTACTTGCTTGTTCCAATCCTGACATTCCACATGCAGCTACGTGGAAAACACAGTCAACCCCTTCACATGCTTCAAACACTGCTTCATAATCCCTCACATCCCCCTGCAAAATGAGAAAAAAATGGATTTTTGACAGGTAGAACTTCTTACATCCTCTGCAGAACTGTATTAACTGTGGCTAGTAAGGAAAATTTAAAGATATTCTGATCTGTTTTTCACAGTACTTAACAACAATTAAATAAATATTATGAACAGGCAGAAAAAGCAATGACTAAGAATTTTGCCAGTATTTTGTTGCAAAACAAAGATGACTCGTGTTGGCTTCAATTATAATGCGTATTTTCACACTTAGTCCTGCAGCCTCCAGGCTGGCAAAACTTGTTTGACTTGAATGGGAGCAGCAAGTGCTCGAGGGCTGGAGAATCCAGCCCCAGGGACAATAAATCACAGCAGGAAGGGTTCAGCTCTTTGCCTTGGAATCTCTAAATGAGAACACCCAGTTTCTGCTGGCACCTTGAGATGTGATCTGTGCTGTTCTTCACAAATGTCTTTTTATCCATCTAAGGCTTGTTTGGTGCACTGTAACTTTAATTGCAGTTTTGTACAAGAGTAAAAAACCCAGTACAATCTATATGTATTTAATACTTTATTTAGTGTACATTAGTGTACTATTATCACATCTATGAAATTCCATATTTCACTGAGCACACCTGTATCTAGTATTAAATCCTATGATGGGTTAGAATATTATATTGCATTTTTGTATACCAGGCAATACTATATTAACAGTGCTCCCCATACATACAGATAACAATAAAAATGTAGTACTTTTTTTTTAGAATTTAGATATTATAAAATATTAAATATTATATTAGTTCCTGTAATGAAATTGATAGAATAACCCCAAAAGTAACAACTGAAGGTAATATTAAGAGCTAATCTAATATCAGTCTTTAACTCTCAACTTTTTTCTCCTAAGGTTGCCAAAGTATTTCACAGATACAGCTGACTTACACTTCCCACCCTCAATGCAATGCTACAGGAGCTAACCAGTATAAACAACATTAGCCATCTCCAAATCACTGCTCAAGGCTTCAGCCTCTGGAGTCACTTACTGATTTATTTATTAGGACTCTATAGTTCAATTTTCTAGGTAACTCTCCTACACTTTGTAATATTTATTCTTTTAAAACTGATTTATAAAGAAATGCTGTTCTAGAAGATCATTTGTGAGATCTTGTGTCCCTTTAGAAGATGTAAATTGCCATCAGTCCACAAACTTAAATCAAAGTACGTGGACTTATGGCATTAACAAATCAAGCTTACAGTTTTGAATGGTTCCTCAATAATACTTTATCCCTCTTCCATATTCTGTAAAAGTTGCTTATGAAATTGAACTTAAAAACATCCTGGGTCAGACAAGATCTGCTTAGCCTGGTATTCTGCTCTCTCCAGAATCATCCGTTCCCCTCTGCCTCCCCTCCACCTGCCCCAGAGGGTGATGTAGCCCAAAGGAGAAAACCTGACAATGACAGCCTGCAGGACCAAGGTCCTGGGATCCCCTGCAGCTTTGCCATCGACTTCCCAGTTCTAGCAGAGCTGCCAAATGCTCTTACAGTAAATGCACAGAAAAGATCAGCTGGGCAATACCTGGGTTTAGCCAGAACTTGTGTGACATGACAGGAGCACCCAGAAAGTGCCCCCAGAGCCCAAACCTGAGCACCTGGAGCATCTGTGAGAGGTACTGGGGAATGTATCCTCCTCCACACATGGCAGTGAGCTGTCAAATACTGAAGGCCTCCTGTCTTCCCCCTTTTTTCAGAAACAGTAATTCCTTGAATTGTTCAAAATCAAAAAGAATCAGTGCTCACAAATGGGTGCTGCAGGAAGAGGAGGGACAGGGCAAGCAAATGTGACACTTTCCCCCAGAATGCTCTTCTAGTCTTGAAGCATTTTTATTCAGAAGATTTCTTGAGACTAATTTGATTTATCTATTCAGCAGTTTCCAATGGAGGTAATTTTTTCTCAAGGCTTTGTACATGCCTTTTACCCACTGCACAAAAAGCCACCTCATTTTGTTTGCCCTGAACTGACTCCTCATTCCTGCTGGCCCTTCTTGTACTGGAAGGACAGTGAACAAGGCCACTCTCAGCCTGTAGAGCTCTCCCGCTCCCGAGTCACCTCTTTCCCAGCCTGGAAATCCCAGTTTCCTCAACCATTCTCTGCAGGGCAGCCATTCTGCATTTGTGATCCCTTTTTTTGCCCTGTCTTGGCTCTCACCTTTTTACTTGAAATAACTCCCCTGAGCAGGGATCTTTGTCCCTTCATCGTTCAGTGGTTCCCTGGGGCGCTGAATGGCACCTCCCAACAGAGCATCCCTGCTGGCACCCACTGGGACCCCGTTTGCCATCCCTTAATCAGGTGCTTATGCATGCAGGGACCTTTTACCGCGGCTTCTTCTTGTTCTGGAAGGCTTTTCCATAAATGTTCTAATCAAAGGTCCTTAAGAGGAAGCCTCGATAACGAGCTTTAGACGCTTAACTCCACCATACCTTGAAAAAATCCGCTCCGCTTGGAATTTCCCATTTAGGCTTCCGAACATCGAACAGCACAACAGCAATTCCCGAGCTGACGAGGGCACACCCCAGGTTGTAGCCCAGGTAGCCTCCGCCCCCTGTCACCATCGTCCTGCTGCTCCTGGGGGCCGGCAGCGCTGCACGCTCGGTCCCTTGGCTCGCACGGGGCTGGCTGCTGGGGAGCGCTTCCCTGGATCCCTCTGGCATCACGACTGCAACAGAGATCTCTTGAAAATTCCTGCGTGATGCTTTGAGGTCTGGGTAATTTCAATTGCTTTCACGTTACAATGCTCCCATATTAGTTTTATTATCTTAATATGCTTAAAATGTATAAATTCATAATTTTGGTAATGGGCTTTCTATGTATAATGTTTAATGAATCTGAATACTTTTATATTCCAAGATTTAATCTTTTTCTCGTATTCCTAAATTTCATATTGTATCGAAATGAAGAGAAATTACAGGATTTTAGAGCCATTATAATGGCCAAACCTTAACAGCTGTGATGACATTTTTTAATACCTGATTTAATCAAACATTTTATTCTTGAAAATTCATTAACTTCTGATATATTAATGCCAAACTGATGTTATCCTACTAGTCAGGAAAATAAACCAAGACATTAGATAAGCAATAGAAGAAAGGATTAATTCTACTTTTAAAATAAACTTTATTTCACATTTAGGTCTTCAGCAATAATAAAAGTTTGTTACCATTTTAAACTTTTCTGGTTATACATTAAATATATTTAGTTTTATGTCCAGTTCTCACTAACTTTTGACCATATTATTCTCAGTAGGGCATTCATAGACAGCTAAACCAACAAGGGGCAGAAGAGATAATCCATCTGCCCTGTGTGTTCATCCAGTAGGGAAAACTGATTAGAATATCATTCTAGGATAGCAACTCTATGGGAGTTACCCATCTGTACACCTTGTTCTGTATTGCAAATTAGTTTATTCTCCATTAATTACTTGTCCAAGAAATTTAATTTTCCCCCACAGAGAGCACCTGTTGTTCTGATTCCATGCTTGGCCTTTGCACGTTGGGATCTAAGCTCTGGTACCCCCAAACAAAAATCCAGAAGAAATCTGCAATCAGTCAAGTCACCATAAAGTGACAGCCCAGCTGGGTGCCTGCAGTCTAGTACAGGAATTTGGGCCCAATCCCTGCAGATTATTTTGGTTTTCTTGTTGTTAGAGATCTCATGTGAGAGGAGCTTCACAGTTAAGTACAGTTTGCTCTGAGCATTTCCCTCAGGCTTCAGCAGAGCTCAGGCAGAAACGGGGCATGGCTGGTAGCTGCCAGCTCTGTCACTTCCAGGGTGACTAAAAAGTTCTAGAAAATTAACACAAAATGTAGCCACAGCACACAAAATTATGGACTACTTCAGCCATTGATTACTTAATATTTTATAGGTTTTTTTGTGATGTTATTATTTATATTTTGGGGTTTAGATTTCAGACACAGGAAAGGACCATATTCTCCAAGCTGTTACATGGTTTTAACACCAATGTCAGCTCACTCAATTCAGTAAACTGAGTGGCATAACAGTGTAAAACACAAGCTGCTTATGTTGAAAAACATTTGACATTTCAAAAATGAAAAATAATCCATGTTTCCAAACAAAATTTAAATTACAACTAATGTAATACAACTAAAACAAGTATACTGTCCTGTTCAAGCAAGGAAACAAATTTGTATTTCTAGAGTATGCAATGAAGGAATCTTAAGCCATATAAAATTCTTTTGTCTTGTCTTCTGAGAAAAAGCATCTTTCTATACACTGTAAGGAGAAGTAAAGTCAAGTTTATCACATATATTACAAAGACATTTGAGAAATGGTATATATTTGAATACTTGCCATTAATACCTCCTTAAGGTTTAAGTAAGCTGGAGGTTGTATTAAAAAGTTTAAAGTTTTCTAGAAATCTCTTTCTTAAAAAGCACTAATAGCATTAATATATTAATCTGCTTCATGGATTTAGAAAATAGTTTTCAAATTTTGAACACGATTTTCTTTTTGAAAATGCTTCTTTTTGGAATCAGTAACTTTCTTTTTTTCTCTGAATTTGTAGGAGCTATTCTGATTTATTAATGTATTCTGCATGATGAGCATAATCACATCTCATGCACATGCAGTGTGAGTTGCTCTTAGCTCCTCTACTGTCATTTCAAAAATCAGAAATGTTCTAATTACTTCCCATAAACAGTTAAAGTCAAACAGATCAGGATTTTAAAAACAGCTAAAGAAGTAGTGAGTACCCTTGGTAGAATCCTGCTGTCAGCGCTCTCCAGGCCTTCCTGTGCAGGCAAGAGGGTGAGATGTCTCTGTGCAGGACAATTCGTGACTCAAGGGCATCAGGTGCTCTCAGGCAGACACAGAAGTTCAGGTGTGCTCAGGCCTTTTGCTGTTCCTGCTCCTTTGTAGCTGGTGGTTGGCTGGGAGCCAAAAAAGGGCAGGGCTTAATTTGTACACAATTTACGTTCCTTTTCAGGAAAAAAAAATAAAAAATTCTCCACATCAGACCATTCTTAACAGGATGGTACCTCTCACTTACCTGGTAAAAGTGTAAGACACTACACAACACAAATATACCATTGGTACCATTGTTCTGTAGATAAACTACTGGAGAAGAAACAAAACTCCTGTTTGGCAGTGCACCTCAACACTTTCATCCTGGCTTTTCTATCTCCATCCCCAACCCAATTTTGTATTTGCAGAGAGGCTTGACTGTAGGCACAAGGGTTGTTCTTTGGCTTCCAAGATGAATGAAGGTAATAAACTACCTTGTACAGAACAGGAAAAGGTGATGTACTGTTAAATAATGCATTCAAAATGAATGATGAATTAATGAAATGATTAATAATAATAAATGTGCTCTGTCCTAAGATTTTAAAGCGCTTTTGAAACACATATGCTTTTGTAAATTAAACAATGAGAAGTCAAAGCCAGCATTTTTAAATGGGTGTGTCTAAAATTAAGTATCAAAACAGCAGTTAAGATGCTAAAGAAACACTCCCACATCTAAATATAAATTACTACAATTTCAAAGTTTGCATGTTAGAAATATCTCAAGTTCATAGGTAACCAATTACAATTTAAATGTAATTTAATGTTCACGTGCTGACAAGAACTCAAATGGACACCGGGGCAAATACATTTTCACATTAACACATATGTTCTAAAGTCCCTATTGTTGGCATTAGAATCAGAATATTGAACCTGTCAATCTGCACTTCTTGGGTTGCTGAGTGTTTAGCTCACAGTAAAATGCCCAGGAACATCAAAGTGCCTGTTTTGAGCCATCCACAGCACTGACAGCTGCCATTTAATGCAAGAAATAAAGTGCCCATTCTATCCCTGAATTATTCCAGAACTCCTTCATAAACCAAAGCAGCTTGTCAGCTTATTCAAAGGATACCAATCCCTCATTCTTCAGTGAAATTTAACAAAGAGCATTTTAACTTGGCTTTGGTTTCCACCTTGTTAAGAAGGGACACCTCAGAGGAGTTTTCAGAACTGGTATTTTGCATCTCTCCTGTTATGCTTATTCTCTTACCTTTAGTAAAGAGGGATGGTCATATTTTATTCAATGCATCCTGCTAAGTATTTCTGAAAGAAACAGAAGCTGAAGTTACAAGGAGAAAAACTGCTGCATTAAGATTGGAGCTTGCTTTTGGTCTTGAATCACAATTCTGTGATGCCTTTTTCTACTTTTTCTTCTAGGACCATTCGTAGTTCATGTAGGCACATAGAAATAAACAAAACATCCAGTACTTGTAGCAAATGACTATAAAATACAACAGGGAAGGTGTCAGGGAGTTTGTCCATTTATTTACACGGAGGAGATCCACATTTCTGAAATGTTGTTTTGGATTATCAAAATGTTACTCACATCCAGACTGTAAAGCAATGTTGAAATGTAATTGCACTGTTTCATAGAGGAACCCAGTACACTTGCACAAGTTCATTTCAAATCACATGCTGCCTGAATTGAGTAAGGAGGGTTTGGCATAAGACAGACAAGACAATCTCTGTCCCCTGCATACAAAGCCTGCTCCCTGTGCAGGGGTTTCAAACCATGGCCCAGAAGGCAGGGCAGATGTGTGAGGCCAGGTCTGTGTCCTGCTCACTCAGCAGGTCCTGAGGATTTCCCAGCTCTGCACTCCCAGGCCACAGAACAGGAGCTGTGCACCACCTGTGGGGTAACCTGAAGAAGAGTTTTCAAGTAGGGAAGATCCTATGCAGAAAGGAGCCTTTAACAGAGTAACCAGAGCATGAAGAGCCCGACAGAGGCATGAGTTAAGATGACAGCCAGATATTTGGTGTGAGTCACAGGCAGGATGGGGTGTTCTGGACTGCCCAAGGGCAGAGGAATAGCAGAAGATCGTAAGAGACTAAGCTCTCTCTTAAACCTACTCAAGGACAGTTTTGCTGAAATACCTGCCATACAAAAAATACCCTCTCTTCATTTGACTTATTAAAATTTTCTGTATCTAAGCCCTAAATTAGTAGAGTTGTCCAAACTCACCTTGTGTTTGAGCACCTGCTGATGCACTTATTCACATGCAGATGGCCCATGAGAGGAACTGACAAAGTCTGTGAACTCAGAGTGGTGAGACTCCTTGGACAGGGTACAGAGCACTGATCCCCAGTGCAGCCCCAGAGAAGCCTGGGCAGAGCTGCTGTGGGGTGTAAGTACTTTTGACTAAGGGAAATCATCTCTTTGTGACTAAAAAAAACAACCACCCTCATAGCAGAGAATGTCTAAGACAACAGGGAGCAGAAAGAAGTGACAACAGTAAGATACTCACCCTTTATGTAAGAGAAGACAGAAAATGCTAAAAAGCATTTAAATCAGGTCTTGCAATGTTAATGGAAGAGAAAAAGAATAGAACTCTCCTCTAATTATGTCTAGCTGGACTTAATTTTTAGTCAAAAAGATAAATCATGGGATCTGAATTTGGGAAAGGAAACTTGAATATTTTTCATATAACCAAATTCTGAACTTTGGTACATATCAAACATTTCTAAGGCATAAAGTCATCCTTTAAAAAGTTTACCAACACAATATTGATACAACAACAAATGCAGTATAAGACCCAAATTGTTGTGATAACACAACATTCTTCACATTCCTTGCTAAATTAGAGGAGTAAGACACAGAGGCAAAGCAACTTACCCACATCATGCTCTAAGTCCAGGCCAGAAGGGAAAAGAAGATGCAGATCCTTATTCCTTGCTGCAAAGCTAAGAGATCAGGTTCTTCTTAAATCCCCCCATTCTTCATTAACATACATAAATATTCTCACTCTATCCTTCCTTTTTCCTGTTTCTTTGTGTGTTTGTGTTACAGTTCTGCATATTTCACTGTTTCCTCATGGTAGGAATAGAGCACACATAAAAACAGCCTTGGAATGTGCTCCATAAAATGCTTTTCAAATGACTTTGTTCTCATTTCCTTTGCATTCGTGGTTACTTTGCATGTTACACAGATTGATTTACAGGTCAAATGAAATGATAACTCTGAGCCTGCACTGCCAAGTCAGGATGGAATTACAGGAAGAAACAAAGCAACTTCTCACAGCAGCAACGAATATCCCTGTATCAGCCCTTGGTCTTGTTAAAGAAGAGGACAGTTTATGCAATATTTGAAGGGAAGGAATACAAATGCATCATAAATAAAAATAGGTTTGTTATTTGCTCGTTTTTACTCTATCTAGAAAAGCCTTGGTACCACATTAGGAGTGGCCACGGTGACAGAGGCAGCCCGTGCCACTGAAAGGATAGAAACTGATGGCTTACAAGGTCTGCCTAAGCTGCTTATCAAATTCTGGGAAGAATTTTAGATTCTAACTGATGGAAGTCTCATGTGATGTAAGCCAGACATTATCAGACTCCTTATAAATTACTTCTGCCAGCATATTCACTACCTCAAACCTAAATTATAATTACTGTAACAGAAACAGGGAAGGAAAGGGCTATTTTCTGATGCTGGCAATTTTCTGGAATTGTATTTTCCCTTCTTCCTCTCCCTATTGTTTATTTATTTAAATTAATCAGCAAGCAAACATCTCATAAGCATCTGTTTGAGATGGTTTCACAAAGAACCAAAGTTCAGTGGACTGAAATATACATCTGATATACATCTGATTTAGATGCATTAAAGTGATTCCATGAAAATTCCAGTGACTTAGTTGTATTAACACGTTTGGGTGCCTAAAGCCTTGGAAGTTTGTAGTTTGTTATTACATGGTAATAGTAGCAACATGCTTATAAGGCACAGAGAAATTCTTACTGAACAGAATACTAAAGGACACAACACACACTGCCATCACCTTCCTGTGAAGCAGCATGAACTGCTGGGGGTGACTCAAATTCAGGCATATTTGGATGGAGGAATTTGTTCCTATGCCAAGCAGTCCCACCCTTCTCCTGGAAGCTGTCCCCTGAGGCAGCTATGGCTGAACCATGCATGAAGGAGTTCCTGAACTGCCAGTCCTTGCTAAGGATTGTGAACATCTGCACCAGTTAAACCTGGCTCAGCAGCTGGAAACTGGAAACTGGCAGCACATGAGCTGCTCCACACAGAAGTTCCCAACTCCTGCTGTGAAAGCAGCACTCTCCTGAAGGGGGCTGCACACACATGTGGATGTAGCAACTGGTTCAGCCATTTGTCTTTAATTCATTGCACACAAATCAGCATATTCAGTGAGTCACAGCAATGACATGACTTACAAACAAGCTGGCAGAAAAATATGCCTTTGGTCAATTAAAAAACTCCTCTTTTATTATGTCTTGAACACTGTGGGTTGCATTCCAGCAAGCACAAGCCAGGAAAGCAAATGACACAGAGCTGACAGGTGGACACTGAAGTCACTAATCGAGTATTACTCAGTTCATCCCCACTGAGGCATCTCCTGAAAACATCTTCCTGGCTGAGCAGCCCTCAGCCTGATGGGAGCAGGGAGGATGGGGGTTTGCAGGTAGGCAGTAAGGAAATGGAATCTGTATTTTAAAGGAAGGAGCTGCTCTGAGAAGGCAGCAGGGCTTGAGCAGCCTGTGAGACCACAAGGCTTCGGCTGCACAGGCTAAACACTTCACAAAAGAGAACTTGGATGGGGTGTAAGTAAAACCTGACTGTTTTACAGCTTCTGTGCTTAGACAGATTCTAACATCAACATTTGCTCCTTACTTTTCATTGCATTTTCTTGAACAGGAGGCTTAGAAGCCCTTAGCTCACAGCACCAGCAAAGAGAAGGCTCCTGAGTTCCCAACACCTACTTGGAGTGTGGGATCATGCTCAGGAGAACCAGCCAGACACGCTGTGCTCTGCCCACAGAAACAAACACCCAGTCAAGCCAAGACAAACAGCTCACTGATGAGTATTAATGAAGGCTGCCCCAAATTTTGGGTTACAGATCCACTGACAATCAGCCAATGGAGACACTGTGTAAACGCAATTGTTTTGATAGAGTAAAACTTCTGAACACCAAATGTTGTATGGGGGGAAGGCTCTAAATGAGAGCTTTGACAATTGCAGCCTAACACAACAGACTGAAATATTCTGATGTTTATCCACATTTGCAAAATCCAACATGTTCATTATGATCTTACTTTGCAAAGAGCCTCTGATACCATTTAACACACCTGCATAGGTGTGTTTCCTTTTAAGTTCTTTTAAAGTACTTTTATAGGAATGTGAGAATCTATGCTACAGTTCTGTGACATTTCTTAAATCCTCCAAGGAACAAATAAAAACCCCTTTTTGGCAATACAGAAAGCTCATGCTTTCTACCTGGATTTATTGTTTTAACATTTCTAATAGAATAAATCCTCATTTTATCAGTGATCATCATCTATACCACAAACAGAAATGTAACCAATCATATTAATTTACAATTAACATTTGCATATCAAATCATCCCAGCAGTTACACACATAAAATCACAGAAAATAATGCATAGCACAAAGCACCAGTTTAACTGCAGTATTCTAGTAAAGGCTGGCAGTAACATGGAAGGCAGGAATCACCTGGTTCAGAGCATAAAACATTAAATAGATATATTTATGATAGAAGTAATTCTAATTCTATATAGAGACAGAAGAGGTAAAAGGACAGAAAAGACAAAATCTCTCATATCACAGCATAGCCAGTGACACTCAGGAGATGCAAATAGCTCCTGAATAAATGCAGACCAAGTATCTCAATTCTGAAGTATGAATCCATTTTTATTATATTACATATATTAAACACCTGTAATGAATTTCTAACCCTCTAAAAGACAACAGTGAACTTCTCCAAAATACTAGTGAGCTATCATTACAGAAATCAGTAAAAAACAAATCAACTGATACTGGCAAACATATTTCTAATCTTTCTAGACAAGCAATATGTAAGAACAGAATTGCTCAGAAGATAGGTAGTGTCTGGTTATACAAACACAACCAGGCTACATCAACAACAGGGTATTACTTTCTTGCACGTCTCATAATTTCTGAATCATCAGCTCTAAATCTTTCTTTACTGCCAACATGAAAAGCAGAGTTGAAATAATTATTATCAAAACTTCTCTGTGCAAAAACATGAATTACAAGCTTTGTTTTCTGCACTAAGGTTATTTCTTGGAGTTTCTATGCAAAACTGGCATAAAGAATTCTCTTCCTAACATCACAGCCATCTGTCTCATCTGTTAGGGATAATAAGCACCAGTAAAAATTCTCAAACCAACAGAGAAAAGGGCAATTTAGACATACCAGCAACTAATTGAAGAAATTATTAATACAATGCAGTAAAAGAGAAACAAAAGTTGTGACCCTGTATAACTCCCGATACATACACTTTAAAAATTTGTATTAGCTATATTGAAAACTATTCTCTACTTATATATAAACTTCATAGAGTTCAGGGCTTGATTTACTTTGAATCCTGTAAAATCTGCAAGTGGAGTCAGTGCAGCACTTATCTGCAACTTCTTGTATTGCCAGCATCTGTGACAACAAAGAAAAAAATCTTCTTTCTTCTTGAAGCTGGAAGGTGTGAGCACACTTTGAAAAGAAGCAGGTTAATGGTACGATTCCAAACCTCTTCAGCATCTTTTCTTCATCTAAAATTTAATCCTACAAGTGAAGCACATGAATACTTTTTAAAATACAACACAAAATATATAAAATGCATGGGCACAATGCCACCATTGAGAAAATATTGACAATGGAAAAACAATACAACTTAAACACAAAGTAATCAAGTTTCCTTACATGTTTAATGGGGCTACAGTGCTGTGCACTTTCTGGAGAGTTTTAACAGGATTGCCTTCCTAGCAATAGAGTTTTCCTTGGAATGATGAGATACAGAGACAGTTATGAACACCAGCCTTTATCTCTGCATGCCTGTAACAACTTCCTTGCTTCTACAGGATGGTTTTAGATCTGCTCCCTCTCCAAGCATCTCTCGTGAGTGATCAGCCCTTAAACGCTGAATTCTGCAGACTCAGACACACTCTGCCACACCAGGCTCCAGGTTCCACTCTCCATGAACCAGGCATTCTTAACCAGCAGGTTGGACTGGATTTTTTTTATTCCTATTTGAATGACTGGGCAATGTTTTTGAACCAAAATACAAACTACAGCTACAGAAACAAGGATTTTAAAAAACCTAGTCTTGCTCTATATCTGCCTTACCCAATTCCTTGATGAATATCTTGCAGGCCAACCTTCTCTAGTGCAACTCTGCAGTTGTCTGTGTGTCCATTGTTCTTCCTCAAACAGCTCTGTGACAAATGCTGCTGTCCTGTTTAACCCTGAGAAAGTACTTCCACCCAGCAATTTCTCTTTTCCTGTGGTTTTACTCTGCCAATTCAAAGCAGCAGGTTGGCTCTGTGGGAGGTTCATTGCCCAGCTGCCTCTCCCACCACTCTGTAATGACAGGCCCACCTTTGCTGAGGATGTCTTTGCTATTCGTGGGGGCTTTTTTCAGTCAGCCTTGCTCATCTAACAGAAAAACCATGCAGCCCATGCAGCAATTGTTATTGCAGCCATTACATCTGGTTCTAACCATCTAATGTGCTTAACTGCTTGTTAGACCATTAATAACTACAAATACACATCTGCCTTGCTCTTTTCACCACAAACAGTTCTCTTTGAGCTGTCCTTTGGTTCTGTGGGCTTTTACTGTGGACTATCTCAGCTAAGAACTAAAATCACTACAAATGTTTCCAACTTTGGAAAAAGTTACTGCTAGAAATGAATACATTTAATTTTACCCTTCTACTGAAAGACATGAACTATTCATAAACTATGATGTAAATGTGGTGACTGCTTACCTGAACACTTTTTTGAAAGCCAGATTTGTCTTTTTGGTTTGTGTTCCATTTTTCAAGCAATAGTCTGTTTGAAAGAAAAACAAACTCCAAAGAATTACAGCAGTTTTTCACAGAGGAATAGAACACTTTGGAGTCTTTATTTAGCCCTGTCCTTGGGTGACCTTTCACTGAGAAGGTATAATGCATTTTAAAGGTCTTTGCAGGTACTTTTATCTGCTATTCCTATTGAATTGCTGTTTTCTGGTTCTGGATTGGCAGTTAGGAAGGGTAACAATGAAGAAATACAAGGATCAATACAATTTAATTGTCCTTCACTCCTATTCTAGACAATTCTCCAGGTCTTTTTGTTATATAACAGACATTGGGAGTCAGATATTCTTGTCTTCATTCCATGAAATAATAAATACAAAGATTCTTGATAGATACTCACCTCCAAGATTTTGCCTGCTTTAAGAAACTTCTAGCTTTTGCTACTTCTTGAGTAAGTTTCTTTAAATCATCTCCTTCAAAGTAAGGGAAGGCTGGATTCTGAAAGCATAGTTAAAATGTTTTAACTTGCACCTATTTATTATTTTGTTTCACCACCTCAATTAACTGATCCTAAGCTCTAAATTTCCCTACTTGCAGAGAAGGTCTCAGCCTTACAAGGGGAGAGCAGAGCAAGCCTGGATTGATCCTGGTTCTGTTCAGTACCATTGTTCTGCTGAGGCAAAGCCCCAGGTCTCATGCTGCAGAATTAACATGCTAGGCACCGTGTAAGGAATTCCCAGATAAATGAAACACAAGGTGGCCAGGATAAGAAGACAGTAAAAGCTGAAGTTGGCTTAAAAACCACATACAAACACACAACATTTTTTAATTTTCTTTCAAAACCTATAATGCACTGTGCATTCCTTTCACAGGCTTGAGCACCTCACCAAGGCAGTTAGCAGGAAGGCAAAAACAGACACTAAGATTTCTCTTTCTGGTTTCAATATGAAATGTCTTAGAAGTTTTATATTATTTTTTCTTTTTTTTTTTTTAATGAAGTTTCTCTGCTGAAGAAGAACTCAGTTGCAATGAAACTAAACAAACTGATTTAACATACATCATCATCCAGCCCCTCTGTCAATATTGTGTGTGCTGCTAATTGTCCATCTTCACCTCCAGAAGTGCAGTGGAAGCGCCCTCCTGTCTGGGAAGCAAGCTTCTGCAGGAATTCAACAGCTCCTCTGTCAGCACAAAGCAGAAAGCTACTTATGAAAATCATTTTCAAAAGCAACAGCAAAAGAATTTCTAAGAACTCCTCAAAAATATGACATCAAAACAAATAGATTGGAGGACATGATTATAAATTCCTGTATGAAACATAGGCCACGTGGCAATTACCTCTGTCAGAACAACCTTCCCCATTACTGCCTTGGTAGCACAGACTTCTGACAATAAATAAAGTAGTCATTTTAAAAGACTTTTTTTATTTGTTCTTGCAAAGTATCATATACCTGTCTGCACAGCTAAAACAAATGGTGTGGATTTTAATATCTTGTTTCTTTATCAGTCTTTCAATTTCTTTCAAAATCAGACTGCAACTGGTGTCTGGTTTTCCATCAGTCAATAGATACAGTGCCTCTACACCTTGGAAACTGAGAGCTTTCTGAAAAGCAGAAAATAAGCTTCAATCATTTGTACATTTATATGAGAAGTTATACTTCAGAACAAAAACACCATTCCAATGATTTAAGATAGTTTTATATTTGCCACATCGTTAATCAACTTAGTTTTGTCTTTTCATTTTCACTCATGGGGGAAGGAGATCAAGGATATAAATTTGAAAATTTAAGTAGATAATTAATAGCATAAGACAACGCATTTATAAGCAGGGCATTGCCAAAAATTAACTAATTGAAATAATAAAATTAACTGGTTTTGGGGAACTACTGACAAGATTTTTACATCATATTTTATGGGAGTTAAAAATGTTTAAGGTCTGAAAATCAGGCTTGCTGGGACTTGAATGAATATTATGAAAATTTGCTACAGTAATTGACTCAGTGGACACCTCTGTACTACACACATGCCTTGCAGCTCTACTGGACTTCATTCATGATGAATGCCATAACATTTCTACAGAGATTGTGCAAGGATGTCTGGAAGAAGAATCGTTCATTAAAGGCAACACTTCTTTTTTGATTCCAATTTTAAATCTCATGAAATTGCAAGTTCAGTTTTAAGATATTATTACTAGTTGATTTCTGAGAATTTTTATAGGAGAAAAGTTTCTTTATCTATTGCTGAAGTTCAAGAATTGTACTCAAAACCCATGAGATTCCAACAAACACTGCTTATTTAAAATCCTCTTTGGGTCTGAGCAACATATCACAGTCACAGTTGTACTTAAACATCAGTTTGAGCAACTGGCTATTTTCCCTCTCTAGCGTTCTTTGAACACAAATATTAACAAAACTATTAATATTTGACTTTTAAAAAAAATATTTAGCATGAGCAATTAATTTGAGTAGCTATGAGCCCTGGGGCCAGAAACAGTGACTTGATTTCTAAACTGTTCAGTGATTTGCATACAAAGATGTTGTCCACTTTGACACAATCATTTCTCTGGAATGTCACCAGTCAGGTGGAAGTGTTTGAGCAGCACAGGACAGGATGTGTTCTCCAAGCTGTGGCACACCAACCTGTAAAGCTGCAAGGATGCAGGAGTTCCCATGAGCGTGGCATGTGGCAGCCCACTGCACAGCATCATGGCAGCTTTCATCAGTTGCCTCTACAAGATGCTCTCTCCAACTCTCTGTATTTTCTGCAAATCTCAGCAGGTTAAACCTGAGGAGAAAGAGGACCCACAACATTTAACCCTCACCAAAACAACAAGTCACTTTGGATAAAGACAGTTTTGAAATAAGTTAAAAAAAAAAAAAAAAAGGAACCAAACACAAACCCAAACCCAACAGTAAAAAAAACCAAAACCCCCATCAAAGAGCCTAGTGTTGGATTAAGATCTTCAGCCTTGGAAGAGTCAAAGAACGTATCTTACTTTGCATGAACAGAAAATTTATGGGAATGCTGAGCCTAAAAGGATAAACAGCATCAGCCTACAGCAGAGGCCCAGATCATAGAGAATTTAGAACTTAAAACTGGTAAAAGCAACAGAAAAAGCAGATAAAGCAGATCTTGTCACATGCACATTTATACTCTAATGTACAATAATGACTTGAATTGTGCTTCAGTGCTGTATTGCTGTAATTATTAAGCAATCTGATTGCATAACAATGGGTGCAGATTTCAGTATTTATCAATAATTCACCATACCTGACTTCATTTTTCCTCAGCTGTTCCCAGATAAGGGAGGTAAGCTCTTTTGTGACAGGTGGCAAATATGGGCCCATGGAACCAGATGTATCAATCAAAACACAGACATTTGCTTCCAAAATAGTACCAAACAATCTTCGGCTTCCTGGGCCAGAACATTAATTAAAAGTCATTACATAGGCTTATTTAATTGAGCATAATGTAAATCACCAATTTTTAGGGGTCATTCTGGGCACATTTCTGCATAATTAAGTCTAATCTACGTGGCAATTAGGTAATTAAAAGGTTAACACTAGAAAAGTCTTCAGCCCATTCAAAACTAGCACTATCAAGCATTAATTACTAGCTAATTGTAGCAACTTGCATTAAATAATTTGTAGCTCCTTTACAATCCAGCAAAAAATTAAATTGTTTTCCAACAAAGATCTTTATGAGCAACAGAGAAATCAAAACAGTCTCCACCAGCAGTGATACTCAACTTCTAAATAGGGCACATTCTTAGCAAAACATACAGAAAAGCTAATTTTGCTTGTATATGTTACTGTATATATTCTGTTGATAGAAAGCTGCTGCTCTGTATTCACGAACACACAAAGACCAAAACCTCGTTATTTGTCAGCAAGTGAGATGTTTACCAGATGCACAGATGCTGAATTCTCTTGTACTCACAAAAATAAGTTTTAAACTTTCAATGAAATGCAAGACAGAGAACCTTTATTCACACTGGAGGTTCAGATCTATTCTACCAGAAACAGCAGACAAGAATATTGTATATATTTATACACATAAAAATATATACAAGATATATATTTGTATGTATTTAAGTTGTACAGAAACCAGAGGCACACCAATACCTGAGAGAAGCCACTGCACTCTCTGGATGTAGCGCTGCAGCACCTTCTGCAGTTGTTCTGTGTAGCTTTCCAGCTCTTTAGGGTGAAACTGCAGATGTTTCACAACCCCCTGGAAAAATTCAGTTTGTGCAAGAGCATCTTACTTGAGGAAATCTGAGCTCAGCTGCTATATATGCAATGTTGGCATTGGACATCAGGGAGAGTTTTGTCTTTACATCTATGAAATATGGTAAGAAAAATTCTGTGACTCTGCTGCTTGCACTTAACTTTCTATGCTTCTCTCCAGTCGTTGCAGACTGAAACAATCAAGATCCAACATTTTCCCAGTTACAACTCACACGTGATTTTGAAAAGCTTTACTTAAATTTTAAAAATATTTTTCATACTGTATGAGCAGAGGAGATGCTACACATTCTAAAGAACATGCAGTTTGGACTTCAAACCTGCTAAATGTTTTTTTTCTAGTGAAAAGAAGACCTTCTCTAGCTTGCTAGTGGAAGTATGATTTAGAAAGAACAGGGAACAGTGGAGAGAACATCACACTAGAAGCCAGAAACATCAATCAACATTCACTAAACAAATACCAAGCCTTTCAATAATGTAGGTACCTGACATCTGCAAAAACCTACATTGATTTCTGCACTGGGGAAGATAGAACAGTATTTTGCTGATACTTCCTTGTGCAGAGACTCCACAGTTTTCTTCTGGTGGATACAGCCTGGACCAAACATCAGTCTGGGCAATTCCAGTTTAAGTTTTTTAATACTGTACTTGGTCAGCCACTTGTAAGACAAAGAAATAGAGATTGTTGGCAAATATTAGAACAGTTTAAGTAATAACACATTGTACAGAATCACAATTAATGTTTACATTAATTCAGACGTATAGTTCCAAAATGTCGATTTATTAGTAAGGAGAAAAATACCTCTTTGCTTGAACAGATTTCCTCTTCCTCTGGCAATGTGACAGAGCAAACAGATTTTCTTATGCACATCGCCTTTGGATACTTCTGATATATTGTACCTATTTAAGAAATGAACAAAGTACCTAAAAATCACTTATTTTAAAAAACTGTCACCTTCAAAAAATCCCAAACCAAATATTCTGTAATCAACTAAACCATATTCACAGCACTTGCCCTTGGAGCACCTTTGACCAAAAGATCCTAAGGGACTTTACAAAAGGAAAACCCAATTTAAAAAAAATCCAACAAAACAGGCAAAAAGTGCCACCCACCTGTATCCAAACTAAAAATCCTTACCACTATTGGTAAGTGAAACTCTCTCCCACTCACTGTTCAAAGCACACTGGTTATCAGTGACTTCTCATCCTGCCAGTTTTATAACAGAAGTGCTGATAAGAAAAGGGCTTCACCCATCCCATCCTGATAACACATACCCACATTTCTTCCTTCTCCAGTGTAAAATACAGACACAGAAAGCTTTGGCTGCCTCCTGGGTTTGTGCTTTCCTTTATTCTCAGTCTGAGGCCATTCTTTTACTGTTTGTGCTACAAGTAAATAATAGATAAAAAACCCCATTAATTTAGCTCAGCTGGATAAAACTCTTACAGGTGAAGAACTATTCTTCTCTTCATATATTCCTATTATCACAATTATAAATGCTTCATTTTCTTTGATACTGATTAAGAAATATAACAGCACTACTTAAGAGGCTTTCATAGAAATGAAACCTTTACAAATACAGAAATTACCATCAGAAAGAATGTCACAGGATAAAAATTAGGGGTTTGAACAAGCATAATACTTGTTGGAGAAACCAGTTAACTTTGTACATAGCACCTCAGATGCAAATATGAATCCAGGTTTGTAAACACTGCTGCATATCAACATCAAGAGATGTGAAGACTCCAATTTAATGTAAAGAAAAATAAATTGCAAATGTTAGAGATGATACCAAGAAAAAACCACAGGAAAATAAAAGAAAAAATGGAGGAGAAATGAATTGGGTTTTAAGGGACCAGCAGTAACTGGAATCTGTTTAAGAGCTTTTCATATACCAGGAGCAGCTGGAAGAGTCAGCACTTCACACAACCTGACTCCGGTGTTGTACCTTTCCTTCATTACTAGATCATTAAAAAATCAAGTGGAACAGCATATTAATTAAAATGGGATCTAACAGATTTACTGGCAATGCATACATTGAACTAATAACATAATAAATGTCTGAACTGCTGAGCCTTATGGCTTCAGGTATGGAACACAGTGGGGTTCTACTTTCCATCAGACATTTGACATTTCCTGATAAAGGTCAGGTATTCAATCCTAGGACCTGGAAATCATTGCACAGCTGTGCAGAGTTCCTTCCTAAAACTCATCCCAAAGGAATTCCAAAACAAGCATGATGGTTCCTATAAATCTGATTAAAGACTACAATTCCAGGTGTTTCTGAAATCTTAGTTTAAATCTCTAATTTAAATACTGCCTTTTAAGCAAAACCCAAAGGGAACTGAAGACAAAAAGGCCCTAATCCATACAGACCTGGTGGAATTCCTGCTTTGGCACTGGGAGGACGCCATGCCAGTACTCTTACAGGAGTATTTCTCTCTGCACCATGGTTGTCTTTAACATTCTTAAGCACCTTAGGTAACAAAAAAATGAATGTAAAAAGTGTTTCTGCTGGATTGTAACTGCATTATTCTAACCTGGAACTATTCTTCTTTAATTCCTGCTTTACTCTGGCTTTGACAAATCCACAGGCTGCCATGACAACACATTAGTTTGCAGTTTCCTGCTGGGTTAAGTAACTCTAATTGCTCTGTTTTAATTATCTTGCCAATATCATCTGCTATCATAAACCTGAAGACTAACATCTACAAGGAGAGGAGTTTGGACCATTTTACCACCTGAAGGAGCAGTCTAGTATGGTAATGGCCTTGCTTTATAGAATACAGTATTTAGTGTCTTCCTCAGCATTTTACTGACTATTGAAAATCTAGTGCTGACACCAGTAATTTCTCCTTTGGGTTTGACTTATCCCTCTAGGGGTTGAGCAGTCTGCTAAACAACACAAGCACTTGTTTACCCCACTGTAGGATTAGGACTTGCTGTGACACTGAGCCTTCAAGCAACTGGCATCTAATTTAACATACAGCTCTACTATAAATATCACCAAACATCTACAGACAACCCTGTGCCCGTTTTCTACAAGCTTAATCCCTGCAAAACTATGCTCTGTTGTCATCTCTGAGTAATTAGTTTCTCCTGCATTTGTGAAGAGGTGTTGAGAATATGTCACTTTTTGATAAAACAGCCTGGAAGACCTATGAAGCCTCTGCAACATTCCCACACCTACGTTCCCATTTCCTACATTCCCACACCTACAATGCCATTCCCATTTCAAAGATGAGACCTGAAAGTTCCAGTAAGCACTGGCCTTTATGAATATCACAGATGTGCACACCTACTCAAAACAGACACATGCACAGTTAAAATGAACAAACACTAGCAAAACCCCAAGGGACTCAGCAGTGCAGCTCCATGGAAATAAGCACAGCAGGCAGGAAACAAATCCTGAATCCTGTTCTTGTTCTGTGCTGGCTTGCTGTGAGGCCAAAGACATGCTACTGACCTGCAGCTGTCTCATCTGTAAATGAGCAGAACATCACATTATTCACTACCTTCTAGAAGGACTTGCAAAATAGATTTGGTACAGCACATTTCTGCTTTGCTTTTGTTTTCATTAAACATTTTTTAAGGTCAGAGGAAGGATTATTTAGATACCTTTTGACACTACATTGTGGTTCCATTATAATTAATTACTTAGTATGATGCACTTTTTGGTATATGTAGCGTTTTGAATGCAAACATAAATTCAAAGTACTATCACAGTGCTGCTCTTATTTCTTCCAGTTTTCAGCTGAGCACTTCTCTCATCAAGAGGAGCATCCAATAGCTAGGCAGGATCTTTAATTAACACAGAGCATATTAAAAATGGGATCTTTTCAAGCCATTCTAGCCAGACTCACAGCTGTGGGTTTAGGAGATTGCACCTTCTGTGTCTTTTTTTTCTCATTCCTGCTGAGCACATCAGAGTCTCCTTCTGGGGTGAGGGGTTTCACAGACTGATTTACTGAGCGTTGCTTTAAGGACTCCACTAGGAATGCACACTGAAATGGAAATCCACATTGTTTAGTAATTCATATACACAGAACTTAAGGAAATGACATTTCAAACACAGGCAGTTTGCATTTACTACTATAATAATAAATAAAATTCTTATCTGATAATGCTTAACACCTCTAAGTGAACAGAAGCCCATTTGTGCCGTGCTTGCTCAAACACTTCCTGCTCTGTGCAAACAGACTAAACCACAAGGCAGCAGTGCACACAGCCAAGGCTAGAACAAAGTGGAACTTGGTGAACCAAGCATACACAACTGTTAAATGCTAACAAAGTATTTTAAGGTGTCATTGAATAGCCACCAGCTCTTCTTTTCAAAAAGTCCAACTTTTGTGGCTCAGACTTGCATCCAACGGGGTACTCAGCCCTCTGGACACGGTTCTTACTGCAGATCTCTTTCTCTTCACACTTTTACAAGAAACAGCCACCACACTGCCAGGCTGGCTATACTGCCTCAGTTATTCTGCTGGATATTTTTGGAAAAAAGCCACATGCATGGAATAAGGTGAGATACAGCCTAGTTCTACACCCTCAGTGCACTGGAGAAAACAACTGTTTCAGAATTGACAAAGCCATTGTGCTAATGACAAGCCCTCCCTACACTGGGACTTAGAAGAATGCAGTATTATTTATTTACACATAATGTATGTAACTTTATTATATTGAAAATTTAATTTACTTGAAAAGAATTCATCACAGGATTGGCAACAAAAGGAGAATCACTTGAACTGTAAGCTTGTATTTGGTCTGGAATCATGACTACTCCAACACCAGTCACTGCAGTGCTATTGTGCAATTGCTTTCTAGTCCATATTTCCTCTATGGTCACTATTCTCATGCTCTAGAATATTCTTGCTCATCATAAAAGGGTTTTGTCCAATCTCCTGAATTGTCAGCTGAACAAACACTGTAGAATTTTTTTAGGAAGAAACATGTAATTTAAGAAGTTCTATGCAATTCATACCTTTTGGGAGTAGTTCTTTGCTTTTTCCATTTCAGATATAATACTGGTAATATCATCACTTTCAAAAATACCTGAAAATCAAATAGATGCTAATTAGCATGGGTTTTTAAAAGTGTACAAAATAAGTATTTTTTTAATGTACAACAGTTTGTACAACATGCTAAATAACAATGCAGAGAATCAAAAAACCTTTGTTTCCTGCAAGCCTGATCATCTAAAGCTACCATTTCAGCAACTATGCTTTAAAACTCCTTTTTAAAGGCTAACAGAAAATAGTGAATTCAAACAGAAAAAACCTCCCAAACAAATTCCTTCATTAAGGCTGCATTATAGTATTGTGCAATGTGATTCAAAGCCTTAATAAAACTATGACCAGTGTTTATATCTCAGTGCTAGTACAGCATCAGCATATCTTAAAGAAAGTAAACTACTTGATTTGGGAGTAAAAAAGCATTAATGAGTATTAATTCATTAATGAAAAAGAAGTATGTGCTGCCTTTCCTTTGCTCATACCTGCTTCTCCAAACCAGTGAAACCTCCCTTTGGCTGCCTGTACAATTTCTTTAAAAGCACTGGCAGTGTCCCTTGGGTTGGCGTAGCGTGCTGGGATAATCCCACTGGAGTCAGTGCCCTCTGCTGCACTGAACAGACACACATGGAGCTGGAAATCCAAACCTCCACACGCCTCAGCCACATAAGCACTGATTGTGTGCTGTAAGACAGAGGAAAAGAAACATCAGGGATGAGCCTCTACCTCAGACAAGCTTCCATCGACTCCACTGCGTCCTGACTGAGGTACAAATCCTCCCAGTTGGAGCAGTTCAGCACAGGAACCTACCCTGAGTAGTCCAGTGCCTGCTCAGTCCTGTCACTATTGCTGGCTACAGTGGTAACAGCTCTACTGCAGGCAAGAGGTGAGCTGGGGTAGATTTGGCAACCAAAGGCAGAGATTGTGGCCATCAATTTAGCTGTGCACTGAAGCAAAGCTGGGATGAAACTGTCCATTTGTCCCTCCTTTTCTTATCAACCATATGAGCTTTAATGATTTCTTAGGTCTGTCCAGAATTTCCAGAGGTTTGGTAACAAAAGAGGGAGGCACCTCACGGACCACATGTAGAAACTCGAGGCTGTGCACACGGCTTAGGAGCCAAGGAGCACATTCACTCAAACATGGATCCTAGCAAGGGATTATGGGATAAAAGCAGGAGCTGTCTCTACATAGCGTGCTGTGGAGTTCCACTGGAAAATTATTGGTCTTTGTTCCCATGAGTTGTACAAAAATGATAAAGTACAAAGTATCAGAAATCTGAAGTGATGTCCAGAGCTGAAGTGGGAAAGGAATCCTGAAAGCACATCTTGAATTTTCTATAATTCACACATAATTAATAATTGCTACCTCTAACACATGACTAACAATTGCAGAAATGGAAGTTTGGGATCCTGACAGTTGTGCTGCCTTACCTATGTAAAGGAGGAATATCCTGCCAATGAACTGTGATGACTGGCCATAAGGGGAAAAAGACAGGGAAAAAAAGAGAAAAATAAAGTTGGTATTAGTTTTGATAGGAACTTAGAGAAAGGTTGCCTATGATGACACTCACTGTTTCCTGATCAGGTATTCCAGTAGTCAGCAGGTAGAGTCCCTGTGATTTCTGTTTATCTTTATCTTTGAAGTCAACTTCCACAGCTCTCCTGAGTGCACTCATGAAATTTCTACTGCCCTTGCACTCCAAGCTCAACACCCACCTAAATCAAGATGTTTACAGTTCAAAGAATGAAGAAACAAAAGCTCTTGTTTCTGCTCAAAGCAATAAAGAGAACTAAGTATCTTAAACAACACTGTATTGGAGCCTAAAATTTTTGAAAATGACAGAGAGCAAAATCAGATTTTATAACAAACTATTTGTTCTGGTTTCTGCTTTGCCAGCATGGGAAACTAGTTTTTAAAGTAAGATACAAAGCATAAAGAGAAAAGAATTCTCTCATAATTTTATGAGGAAAAATATTAATATAGCAGAACTTACAGAAACAGAAATGAAACCAGAGGTATAATGAGAACACGAAAGTGTGACTCCACAAACAGAAACCTGGCATTTTTTTCCAAAGCATGTGGGAAAACCCCCATTGTTTAGCTGTCACATCCCAGTTGTATTTGAAGCAGTTTTCAATTCTTCATGTAACCTCTTCATTCCTTACACAGACACTTCTGTATCTGTGTACATTTATATTATATACAGTTACGAAATACAAAGTCACCAAGCTTACTAACTTTTACAACTCTGTTTTCACAAGGAACCACTATGAACAACCAGTGTGGAACATGGCAGTCTGTTTTTGGAACATGATAAACTTACACAATTTTTTTAGTTGTTTGCAATTTTTCCCTGTGAAATTCACATACAAGGGATAATTATTTGATCTTACCTCCAAGCCTTTTCTAAGTTTTCTGGTTGGGAAGGACACAGTTCCTGCTGCCAAGGCACAACGTCACTCCCAAATCTTTCACAGAAAGGTAACAGCAATTAATTTTCAGACTATGGTTTAGAACAAGCAAAAAGATAAATTCACTGAAGAAGAAAAATCTCATTTGGGACATAAAACTGCCCAATACGAACTATTTTCTACTTCAAACCATTTAATTATCCACATTTATCCATCACCCAAGGTTTGTTTGATTTTCTTTCCTTAACAGGATCCTATATGAGCTGGAAAAGCTCAGTGGAAGGATTGTGAAAAAGGAACTCCAACCCTCAGCTGCTGCCTGTACCTCTCTTGTGAGCTAAGGGCTCTGTTCTCACACCATGAGCTGCTGGCTCTTACCCTTACCTGCCAGACACCTGCCCAGCAGCTGCTTAGCAGTTGTGCCACATTTCTGCCTGCCAGTGCTGAGCACAGAATTTTAACACTATAATATATTAAACAGTATTGGAGTTACTGTAAAATTTAAAGGGTGCTCTCAGTTGTGGTACCTGAGACATCAAAATCCTCTTCTGGTAAGTTTCTGACAGGTGAATTAATACTGTTATGAACAATACAGCAGGATGAGTATTTGTAACAGGTATCATGCAATCAGTTCCAGTGACCCTCACCCAAACCAGTGATTTTTAATTACTAATCTGGTCTCCAAGCATCTGATCCATGCCCTCAGCCAATAAGGACCCATCAGTGCTAGTCTTGCAAATGCTTCACTAAAAAACCTTAAATACTAAAATAGGCCTATCAGTAACTACAATCTCTCAGCATACTTCTTTCATTGCAATGCATTACAGATATTTTAAGACTCTTACAAAGTTACTTACGCTATAATATTGAAGTAATCCTTATTTGACATTTGTTCCTCAAGTAAAAGTCGCAAAGAATGTTGGATAAGAGAGATGTAGGTAGAGTTTGTCACTGATGTATCAACAAGTACAACCACCCTATATTAAAAAAAGCTATTCATTAAAAAAAAGGCCCTCTTATTTATGTATTCTTATCTTCAGTGCACTCTAACTTGTCAGGGAAAGTGTCTTCTACCTTTGTATCAAAATGTATAAACACTGAATCTATATTTTTTAAAAAATTCTGCAAAACATTAGATTACATTTAAAAAATAATAATAGGAACAGTATTGGAAACTTCTATCTTTCCTAAACTATGGAATAATCAGGGTACTGGCTACTTGCATGGCTGCTGATACCCCAAACAGCTCCTCCTCATTCTCTGTACTTGAGTATCTAAAGCCCTCCTGAAATGTGTGGATGTTTCCCATCAAGAAGAGTTGTTGGATACTTCCCTTTCCCAGCCAACACTCCAGGAACATAGGGAATATTACTCCAAAGACAAATGGTTAAATTTTCTCTCAGCTCATCAGTGCCAGAGTGGTTGTTCAGGTATGAGCTGACTGATTTTAACTGTGTAGAGAAAAGTGTTAATGATGAACTGCTCAGCATGGTCAGTTTTAAGTCTTGCTTGCAGGGACAAGGCAGGATGGTCACAGTTAATGGACAAGGCATAAATTGGGAGCAGTAGTTTTGAAAATAGCCACAGATGTGATGGGCAGTCAGTGGGATGTGAGTTCCCAGCAAAACACAGTAGCCTGATGGGCTAATTCAGTCCTTAACCAATAAGCAAGAAAATCTCTAGTAACAGGGGCCTCAGCTACCTTCCCTCTGTCTGAAACTCAATATTCAAGGCTTGTAAACAAGAAGAAGAGCAAATGTGAAATTAAGGTTGAGTAAGGCCTCAGACAAGATAAATAAACACTGTCCTCAAACACTGTCCTCATTAAGACTTCAAACCTCACAAAAAACCCCAAAATCAAATACAATACCTTCTTTCAAAAACACTTCCCCATATTCTTCTGCTAGCAACAGACAGCCAGTCAATTCGTTTCTCATAGATTCTTACCATTTTAGCAAGGAGTTTCTATGCATAAATAAAGAAAATTTAAGTTAAAAATAAAAAGTTCAAGTCTTTTCTTGCCAAATGCTTAATACAATAAAGTAAGGAAAAAATAAAGAAGATTTTCATTCATTTAGATAGTGACATTTCATTCTTAGTACAGATAGGAGAACACAGTCCATGAAAAAAAACACACAGTGATAAAAAAGCAACAAAGAACCTAAAGGTCTGTATCTCTTCCCTTTTTCTCTTGCCACCATGTTCCGAAACAGTGTTCAGGCATATCAAGAAAAGAAAAAGAAGAGCTTTAAAAATGCAGTTTTTACAAGCTTACCCTTTCTTCAATAGCACTTTTGGGCAGTGTTCATAACAAAACACATTTACTATAAACACAATATTCTCAAACACATGTAATTCTTTAATAATTCTTTGATATTAAGGTAATTTGTCCAAACTCCATACACCATGACCTTTCCAAGTATATGTAAGTTTTATATAAGGGCATATCAAGCTAGAAAAGGGCACTGAACTCAGAACTGTAATTTAGCATGCTCTTGGAACACAAACATCTACCAGTGAGCAAGGAGCCACAGAAGCTGCTTTTCACTTCAGCCACTTCACACTCTTCTTTTGGTCTGGCTGTAGAGTTCCACAGACTTCACAACATTCCCTGTTTTAAGAATTCTTTGCCCTGCTTGGAAACATTCCCATAGCCCTTTCTCAGGACTGCCAGTGAGGTGGGAAAGAAAAAGGACTGACAGACCACTGTATAGCAAACCCTGGTTGCAAACATCCCCAGAGCTTCTCTTTTACTAAACTTGTTCCATTCTCTGATGATCTGTTCCATCTCTCTGATTCTGATCTAGGAGGAAATCCTCAAGAATCACTACTGCCTGTAAGAATTCCAGTGGCTGCAGACTTGCAAGGACAGCTGTCTGCACATGAATCCCTGCAGTACTTTGCTAACACGACAATTAATGAGGAATAATTAGATGGTAGTCTAGGCCTGACAAGGCCACATCATGATAGACAACTCACCTGGTAGTTGTACAATACTGGCAGGTCAACATGGATATTTTTTACAGTTCCATCATACCACTCAAACTGCATCATCACGTTCTAGAAGGATAAATAGAGTTAACTGTTTACAGAACCCAACATAAGGTAGACTAACATGGAATTTCTTCGTGATGACCTTAAGTATTTGAGCTGAATCTCTGACTCAAATTGCAGCCTGTGGAATTTCAGCTAACTTATAAAGTACTGATTTAAATTAGAAAAATACAGCAATAATAATAAAAAACCCCCCACAAACCCAGGGAAAAAGTTCCTCATCACTTGCCTCATGTAGAGTTGATGATACTGTTTTTTTAAGAATAGGAACAAAATCTTCAACAGGAGAGAAAGCATTGGGAGCCAGAACTTGATAAAGGTCTAACTTTTTAGCTATAGGAAGAAAAAATACATTAAATAAAACACATACTCTGTCTTTAATTCATGTTTCATACCTGTTAAGCTTTTCTTTCTGTGCTACCTTTCAATCCATATGTCTTTAACCAGTCTGCTGAGGTTTTGGCCAGGATGCCTGGTGTTTGAATAACCAATGGTCCTTTGTGCTTTGGAGGCTTTGGGAAGAAGCTGGAAGGTGTTGTACTTGCAAATTCTGTGGAAACCTAAAATGGTTTTCAAGAAAAGCTTTTGCAAGTTTTAACAGAATTTATTTTTACCCTCAATTCCAGCATGGAATCGTGGTGAACATAATAAAAACTAAAGTGCTGGGATTCCAACAAGCAAAATGCTTTGAAAATAGTTATTATTGGTCCTCCTGAAAAAGGGCTTTCACTGGGGATATAGAGCCTTCTAAGGCATTTCAGAGTGCCTTCTGCTCCACAGATAGTCTATACAGTCTTTAGCAATTATGAGGTTGGAAGAAAGAGAAAAAAGATATGTACAGCCTAGAATTTTTTTCACAAATGACTACTTTGCCTCCTGTCTGGAATGTCTCAGGTCAGATGACAAGGTAAACAAGGATACCCAATGTGAGTTTTCAGCCCCCCTTTCAGCTCAGACTTGTCCACATCACACAAGTACCTACAGTGGTTGTAACAGAGAACAGGCTATTTTGCTAACAAAAAAAATCCTCCCAGACTTGTGTAACACTGCTACCAAGACAAGCCCTTGTAAGTTTGCAATGGATTTAAATGTCCAACTAAATCACACAGGACTAAGTATCTTTTAACCCATTTAAAGGACTGTTGGAACTCATTTATATGATCATGCATAGAGTTAGGCTAGTGCTGCTTAGATTCCCATTACAATCACAGGACAATGTTCTTTTCATTTTGGAGAATATTTATCAAAATGACTCCTTTACTGATTTGTTCTTAATTTGCTCTTACAATGGATGTTCAATAGAGAATATTCAAAGTTCACATATCAAAATACCTGATCAATCAAACATTTTTTTTTTCATACTGTGGACAATTAAAATTTCTAACCTTAATTACTCAAAGTACATTTGAAAATAAAAAGATACATACATCTGCTCTTTTACTACCAAGCAAGCCACCACCTCTTCTTTGAAAAGTCTGTTTGATGCTCTTGAGTAGGTCCTTGGCCTTCTGAGATTCCTGAAGTAGCAGATGAAAATCACTGCTATCAAAATTCTGCAATGATAAAAACAAATGGGGAAAAATAAGTTAACTACCGTTCAAACACCAACTGAAAGCAGCTTTCTTCCTTTACTGTGCAAACATCAATACAAGACTGCCTGGCACAGCAGAATTTAGTGTAAATGTATCTAATGCTATGCATATAAATTAGTAAGCATTTATAAACAAGATATTACTTTATTACTTTGAATCACCCTACAGTAAGCCACTGCTTTTATCAGCCATAAGTCAGTAAACAATAACTGCAAAATTTATTGCACTTTAAGGAAATGTTTTCAGTTGCAGAAAGCATTAACCACAGGTTAATTGAGCACATCCTCAGCATTTCTATGATAGAGCCTTTCAGCACCAATTCTTACTATCAACTTTTACTCAGGTGATAATTATTTTACCTTCTCAAAGTGAAGAATCATCAAAAAGAGAAAAATGCTTTGCCTCTCTCCCTGTCACCTACCTCTCCCTTGGAAGAGTAGCAATGGTAATGGCCTCTTACAGCTTCTGCAAGGTTCTTTAGAACTGCCTACATATAAAAATAGGAAGAGAAACTTTGATTTGACAGTCTCTTTTGATAATGTGGGTTGTTGGTATTCAGTTCTCAGTAGAGACAAGGAGTATTTGAGATACATGTAATGAGAAATCCAAAATAATTATGTTTCCATCATTTGCTTACCAGTCTTATTTTAATATGTCTGAAAAACTAACTCAGCAAAGCAAGTTTCAAGATGATACTCCAAACAATTTTTTCATGTGTGCAGATCTGCTCTGAAGAGAATACAACACAAATGCAGGAACTCTAATGACTAGGTTAGCTTCCCCACAAGTTTATGAGAGAAGGCATTACAGCTGAATAGGAACAAAAATGACAGGGCACTTCAGGAAGTTAAGTATTAACACAATTACTTACAAGAGAAGCAGGGTTGCTGCAATCATATATAACAGTGTGAATCTGCACTTGTCTCCCCAGCGTACACTGCTGAGCATAATCACATAATATTTCAAAAGACTGATCAGGGCTGATTAAAAAAAAAGTAAAGAAAAAAGATATTAACAATGGCAATAATCAAATGGGGGGGGGGGGGGGAAGCGATACTGAAGAAGATATGGAAGAAAACCCAGGCAAGAAATAATAAATCATGGGAATTGTTTAGGTATTTAGCATTATCATGCTTTTGGAAGGACCTTCTCTCCCTCTTTCAACCATTACTGAGATGTCACTCCTGGAGTGTGGTTCTGTCCTGAAAATCTGACTGCAAACAAACCCACTGGGATTTAATTCCCATGCATAAAAGCTGGTGAATGAAATGTGCTGTAAGTATTCCCAGCTAGCCCTGAAAGCTAAAAATCAGGAGATGTGGCTTTGGCTGCTGTGATAGAAAACTTTTCAACTTTGGTATGTAAGGATGTCCTCTGTTTCCAGAGGCATCAAAACAATCAAAGCTTTGCTTTATGTTTAGAACTTAGTGTCCTACACAGCTTTAATTTCCTGAGCTCTGCTGGCTAGTAAAAACCTTTCCTTAGAGCTACACTTCTGCCAGGGACAGAAATTAGGGATTTTTCACACAGTATGAACTTCTGTTTTCTGTTCAGAGCAGATCTAAGCAAAACCTGGAACTCTGTAATCAATACTGTGTGTTCAATAAGTTACCTGAAATTTAAGTTCAGTTACTCTAAGTGTCAATCTTGCCAAGCTTACACCATCCTTTTTTGCACATTTAAAATAAAATACAGTCAGTAAAATAGGAGTAAGGTAACACTCCTGGAATCCTTATTGTAGCTTTTTCCTTGTAATCCCAACTCCAATATTGCAATTTTAAAATTATGACAGTAGAGCTGTAGAATTTAAGTCCATAATTTATATAACCTCATCTGGTTTTATTTATTTAATCAGACATTTTAAGTTCTCCATCAGCTCAACTAAGATAATAGAGGGAAGAATCTTTCAACCCTTAGTGCTGTTTCATAGCAAAATTTATCTTATCCTCTTATCTTCCCAGAGGCATGCACTCTTTCAGTGACATCTTTAATGACACTTAATTGATATGAAATTAGAGCTAGCAGGATCTCAATAGATTACTGTGATAAGTGATCTGCAAAGTAAAAACATCACTTCATACTAGAAAAGAGATTTATAAATAGCAAGAAGGGAAGAAATAAAGGAATTCAAAGGTATAAACTAAAAATATGTAAAACTTGGATCTTAAATTTTCTATTTATTTTTGTATCCAGTTCAGTTTCTTGTACCAATCCTGTATCCAAGTTAAACCTGGTTGTTAAGACAGATAATGAACTTACCTGCTTCCCACAATAAGAACCAAGGAATTCAGTTCTTTCATTGGAAGGACATGCCTTAAGGCTTTCAGCAAATTGCAGCCTCGACCAGGCTCCAGCTCCTGTATCCACTGCCTTGCTTCATGTAGCCTAGGAGAGGGAAAAAAGAAAAAGGAAAATTTAGGTGCTAAATGAGATAGATCACAAAGCTTTCTACAAACCACAGGAGCAGCTAAGATATTTTATATCTTTATCTCTTTATTTATGAAAACCATCTTGAAAACACTGACCACACGTCAAGTTTATTGCTTTCCTCCTCTCTTAAAATCACTACAGGCACAGGTGAAAAACACTATCACCTACAAGAGATGGCTCAAATTAAATGGAGACCTTGTTAGAAACACCTTGATTTTTCAGAGAAATTAACTTACTTACACATGAATGTTGATGATTTTTGGACTCTCCCACAGCAGTGAAATTTCTGTACTGAATGAGAGGCAGTACAATTGCTTCTTATAACAAAGCTGCTCATCTATTAAGCACTAATAAATAAAAAATTATGAATGCATTACTATCCATGCTGCTTCTGGTAGGGTTATTATGTAAAAGACTAAAAATAGTAATTTCCTAAAATTAGTTACAGCAATATTTTCATCTATCACCAAAAAAGGCTTCTGAGAAAAACTCATAGAGATTCAAATATTTGGTAAGGATAGAGACAAAGCCTGCAAACTCATGGCATTTCAAGGAATTAGTTAATAGGGCAGGAGGCAAGGGTACAAGTAGCAATTTTTCTCTTTAGCTGATGACCAAATGAAATAGCAGTGATCTAGAATGCACATACTCACCCACCAAGCAATTTCTAAAAAATGGTTAGCACATAATCATGGCTAGGGCTAAACAATAATTCAGATAGTCAGGCTAAGCAAATCAGATTAAGGAGAAACTGAGTTTTCTTGAAGGAGTTTTATTTGAAACACACAAATGAAACTACAGGTACTTTTGTTAGGCAAGTTTATTCAATAAAGAATGCTGATACGCTTGAGAAACTTTAACAATAACATGTCCCTTAATAATATTTTTAAGTATATAATGCATTTCTTTTGATCTGGACATTAACAAATTCTATATTTTCAACAACATTCTGAGCATACTTTTCTACAACAAAAAATATCTATTTTATCATATATTAAGAATTTAAACAGATTTTTTTTTCTATTTGGTTCCTAGCTTCTAGTTCCACAAAAGCTTGATTAGTATGTTAAAATTGGCAAAATTTGCTTTATTATTACTTACCAAAAGGTTCTTCTGAAAATCCAGTAGTCTAGGTCCATAATTCAAATGAGACACATCAACCAAAAGTCCAACTTTTGTTCCTTTAATAACACCGAACACCTTAGGAAAGTCACTGTAAATATTAGCTTATCTACAGTTTAATAAATTTACTGTTTATTCTGTACAACACCATTTGTAAATCAAGTATTAGGTATTTTTTTTAATTTTAAACTTTTTAGCATTAAGATGACACAGTGACAAAGTCGAGGAGAAAAGGAAGAAGAAAAAAGGAGAGTCCTGCTGGTTCCCAGTTAATCCTTACCAGTGGATTATATTACTTTCTTCCCAAGACAGTTTATTCATTACTTGAGAGGATAAATAAAAAATAACTTTGTCCCTTCAGGCTAAATCAGGCAACTTTGTGGAAGCCAGATTTTGGAATGCTGCTTCTTTCCCTACTCCCTTCAAGAGGGAGTTATATCCTGAGCATTAGCACTGGCAGGCACAGTGTGATGGAGCAGCTGTGCACAGTGTGGGCACAGTGAACTACACTTCAGCTCCACTCCAGGCAGAGGTTAAGCTCAGCGTTGACTGCTCCCATTTCAATTGTGCTGAGAGGACCTGAGGACTAAGCAGAGAGAAAGGAAAAGACTAAATCTAGAAAGCAGAAACGTGCATTCCAATGAAAGGTCAGGAAAAACAATCCACTGTCAACATCACTGCATATGATGTGGAACTTGTAGTAAATAATGAAAATACAAAGGCTTTCTGGAAGCCACTTTTCACTAAAATTCAAAAGTTAATTTAGTCTTTAATGCCACACAAAGTTTTATTCTAAAAATATACTTCAAAGTTCAAGTTACCTTTCTGCTGTCCTGCAAGAGCCACTGAATTCGGTGCTGATAGAGTTCAATCACTCTGACAAAAGGCAGAGCACACATTTAGCTACAGCATTCTCTCACACTGGGTTTCAATGCAAAAATCAGCCACCTGTCTTTATCACATCCCTCTTCTCACAGATGCAAAATCTGTGAGAAACAGGTATTTTAAGATATGTTAAATATGCCCTTACACAACTGGTGGTTGCAGGGCTAACCACTTAAATACTTCTTCCCTATTGCAGAACAACTTCCAACAATTAATTATCAAAACAGTTATAACCTGAGGTAAAACTAAATGCTTCCTCTCCTCTAAAATTGTTTCAGTTTAACCAATGGGTTTTTAATTCCATGCACATAGTGTCTACAAGTTGGCAAACAAAGTTTAAGCCAACATTTTAAAGGGGGAAATACATTTTGCTTTTTCAAAACACAAAAGCTGCTTCTGTTTCATAAAAGCCTGACACTGTGAGGTATCCTGAAATGGCAGCACTCTTATCAATTGTGAAGATTATTCTACAGCTTATTAAACCTATAAATTCAATTATTTAAGTTTCTTTGACTTGATACATTTAAAATCCTCTTAGAATACCTTCAACTTCCATGGCATGACTGCATCCATGACTTGAAGCTAATCCAAGCTACAGGAAGTATAAGTATACAGTGTTACACATGGAAACCTGACCATGCTTTGGCTGCCTTTCTAAAATGAGCTAACTGCTCCACATCAACACCTGGTTGAGAAGAATCTTCCTTAAAAAACCCCAAACCTCAGTTGTAGGGATATACAATTATCCCTTACTCTAAATCTTAGCAGAAAGGATTTCATGCTGAGATACTCTGAGGTGCCCAGAGATAACAAATTAAGATTTAAGGCAGTGGCTGCAGTAATGGACATACAGAATCAGTGACACATCAAAACAGTAAAGAAGACAGATACTTACTCAGAAAGTCTGGATTCAAAATCAGTAACAGCCTCCTCTGTAAACTCCATCTCTTCACCACCACTTCCTGAATTCCTGGAACACTATGCATGGTTAACATCAGAGATTCACACAAATTAAGACTGACTAGAGAAAAGGCAGCATTGTACTTACAAAATAGTATTGCCTTCATTTACCAGATACTCTAGTGTTAATTGCAAGGATTCCAAACTGTGTTTTCTCAACCATTCTTCTGTTGTTTGCATCTTTTGAGACTGTGTTTTCTTCATTTGTCCTCTCTACAGATCAAGTAAAAAAAAAATCACATGCAGCATGAGAAATTACATGTGCTGTTTAAATGTGGCAAAAAATGTAAGTCTTAAGAGAGTTGCTGCTAGGCAGTGCATATCCAAGAGCATAATTTATGTACTGGAATACTCTTTTGAATGTGGGATACAAAGGAAAAGAAGCTTTCACAATACCCCCAGACTATGAGCTAAAGGAAGGGGAAAGACAGCTTAGTTTAGAACAGACAGGAATGAAGACAAGAAATAGGAGAGTTCAACAAAAGAGTTAAAATAAATACCCCAGTGATTTACCAGAGAGGAATAAAAATAAGCATCTCCCAAACATGACTCAGAGTTTGAACTGATATATATTGGCTTCTGCCTTTTGGAGGAAAAATGCAGTATCAACAGTGGATCTCATTTATTGTTTTGCCCAATTTGTTCTCAGATTCATCTCTGCAGAGAAACTACATACAGTTTCATGATATGAGTGATCACATCTATCAAACTGTGTATATATGCAAATGTATGTAAGGAAGCATCTTAGGTGTCTATCAGTTTATTTATTCCTCACTGTGAATTTATAATGGGTATGCATTACTGAACCATTTTGTAGGAAAACTTGCCTACCAGCAAATCTTGTGTCTTGCTGCTATATGCTCCCAACAACCATTATCTGGTCCTAGATGAGGCACAGCAAAATCTTGCCATGGTGAATGGTCACCCTGTAGATGGAATTTTTTCAGCCTATGAGACAATAATTTTATGACAGCAATTCATTACCCAAAAATACCCCTGTATTGTCATAAAGTAATTTCAGTTTTTTTCTGCAGGAACTGTTCTATACTTTGACAGTTGTTTAAGCATTAATTGAATATATGATGTTTTGAAGGGATATAGTATATACTTTGTATGAATTGTAATTTACTTTCTATTTACATATTAAGTCTCAACTAGATTTTGTAAGTTTCCTCACTCAAATTTTTCCAAATATTGATCATTGTCCAACAACCACACCATTTTCCTTACGTATGTATCCATTACATGAATAGACTTAGCCTTATTGAAAATAAAAGTAAAAAGGGAGCATTAGAGCAAAAAAGTTAAAATCCTCAGGAATAAACACTATTAGAAAGGTATTAATATTGTCAGCCACTTAAATGATAATTTATATTGTATGTGGGACAACAGCAAACTAAAGAATAAAGAGAAGTTACAATAATCCATTTTTAGAAAACACATTTAGGAACTATTCTGCAGGAGCTGCTTGTTAAGGGATTTTATACAGTTAATTGTATGTGTGCACAGGTGCTGGGAGACCGGCTACAGAGCTCAACCAGCAAAAGAGATTAAGCACAGCAAACCCCGGAGTGACGGCAGGAGCTGAGCCAGCCGGGCTGGCAGCAGGTGGGCGAGCTGCTCTCGGGTTTAGGTGCAGTACGAGTCAAGCAAAAATCATTAAAACACGGGTTTCCCTTGGCTGGGCTCCACCGCCTCCCCTCGGCCCGGGCCACCCAGGCCCTTCGGCTGACAGCGGGTATCAGCGCAGCCCTTCCCGTCCCCGAGACCTTCCTCACCTCATGGGAGAAGAAGCCCGGGTTCCCGACCCGCGCTGTGCCCGACACTCACCCCACCCCACCGGCGGAAACCCCTCGGCTCCTCCGCCCCGCGCCGCCCGCTCCTGTCCACTGAGACCCACCTGACGGGGGGAAACGCTCCCGCTACTCCGTCTCCTCCCTGGGCAACGCGTCGACGACTCCCCAGACTCCCTCAGCCCCTCCCGGCACAGCCCCGACCCTTCCCTCTTGCGGGACGGGCAGCGGAGGGGCCCAGCCCGATCCCCGCCCGCTGTTGCGGCGTTGCCGGTGGAGACGGGGCCGGCCCCGGCGCGCCGCTTCCCGCCGCCTGAGGGCGCCGCCGGGCGGGAGGCGAGGGCCCCGCAGGGCCTGAGGGGGGACACCTGAGGCGGGGGACACCTGAGGGGAGACACCTGAGAGGAGACACCTGAGGGGGGGGACACCTGAGAGGAGACACCTGAGGGCGGGGACACCTGAGAGGAGACACCTGAGGGCGGGGACACCTGAGGGCGGGGGAGGGTCAGTTCCAGTCAGTGCAGCCAGTCGCTTTAGTAGACAATTTATTTTGATAAACTTGCTCAATAACAAAAATACAAGTGAAGAAAATTATGTTCATTTTATACAGTTTGTATTAACATTTGTTCGGAAATCATTAATTGAAAAAATGCTCTAACCAATAGAAAACAACCCTCAGTAAAGGCCGGGGGGCGCAGGCGGCGGGCCCGGCCTCGAGCCCAGGCAGGACAGCCCGCCTGCAGACACCATTTCCTTCATTATGTTCATCCTTCACAAAGGTTTTAAAGGACAGCTTTCATTTTCCCGTGTGTGTGTCGGGGCAAACAGGAACCTAGAGTTGTGTTCTGGAGTGGTTAAACAACGTCTCGGAAACACAGGGACGGCAGAAGGGCCGGGCCCCGGCGGCATCACCCGAGCCAGAGGCCGGGGCTCGGAGCGGGGCACACTGCCCGTGCCTTCGGGGCACCGGCATCGCTCTCCAGCTGGATTAACAGCGGAAAACCACGTTAAATGCTTAGGCTGGTGTGTTCTGGGAAGCACACCCTCCCCAGGTCTGAGCCAAACAGCTTCCAGGCGGTTATTTCAGCTGAGCTCAATGATAAGATTTATACAGACGAATTTACTAGTTTTCCCTTCGGAAAGTATTGTCAATTTCCAGTTTTATATTTTGTTAGCCAAATAAATGACAAAATGTGCACAAATTACATTATGGTGGGGCATCAAACCTTTGGGAGGATTTAGAGGCAAAAGAATAAATGGAATTCTCTAGTGATGTATGAAATGAGCTGTCCTTCAAAAAGTAAAAAAATAATGGCTGGCAGAATCAGAAAGGTTTATGTAAACACTCAACACAAATATGGGATTACCTTTGGAGAAGATTCATATGGAAACATTTGCTTTTCATGAACAGAAAGGTCTGCAGATGTTTAGGCATGTTCAGTACGAACTTTCTGTAGTTCAAAACAAAACCTTGTGCAAATAAAACCTATAAATAGTTTTCAGCAGATTTTACAGTGATGCTCTTAGGTATGAAAAGAATGCACACAACTTTAAAACAAAAGTAACAGACATAAGTTTGACAAATGATTGCACCATAAAACAGTGTTTTATATACAGTTTACAAGATATGATTTTCTGCTATAAATTAATACTGTACTATATAGTACTTAGTGACCTTATTAAAAGCAACTGTTGACAGCTGTCTCTTCAATTACTGGGTTGGGGTTTTTAAAACGCATTTGGCTGCATCTATTTCTAGACTTTAAATGATCAAATATTTAATAACTCTATTTGTTAAACCTTTGCTAACATTTAATAATTCATAGCAATAGCACTGGCAGATCAGATCAATTTCCAGTCAGCCAACCACAGTCTGGATATGCTCCAAAATAAGTTTTTGTTTTTTTAAAAAAATATTATTATGATCCATTTAATCAAAGCCTAAATCCACATGATGTTACAATAACTGAAATAAGTAAGTTGGAGGGGTGGGAAGGGAAAGAAATCTTAGCAGCTGAGAAACTCTCCCCACCCCCCAGCTGTGTTCCAGTTACAAAAATCTTGGACTATTTACAAGTGTAACATTTCTGAAAATGTAATTTATAATCCAAGTTGTAGTGAATACTTTATTTTAAGACACAGTAGTGGTAACACCAAAATTTTGACACATATCAAAGCAGCTGAACCCTGCCTTTTACCTCCACCACTATCACTAGGGCCTCAGACTGCCCATGCAGATGAAGGCTTAAATTAGGAACCTAATTATATTTAAACCATGACTTCCAAGTAAGTGCTTGTCTGTATTTACAGATTAGTATACTTTAGAAAAATTTAGTGATCCATAAACACTCCACTGTACCTGTGAATGAGCTGACTGGAAAAAAAGAAACAACATTACTTAGAAACCATTCCAGTGGCAAGTTTGGTCAAAAATTTCAAAAGAAAATATACATCAACAAATAACCTTTTCATATTAAAATACCTTTGGAGGGGGAGAGGGAAGACACGGAGAAAGGCAGGGACCCACTATGGTCTGAATGGCACAGAGTTTAAAATAATTGTGCAAACTGTGTTATTTTTAAACACTCCAGCTTATCTGGTGATTATTTTGGAAATTGCTGTTTTTATTTTAACACAAATCTCTTCCTAAAATGACTGTCTGTTTATTAATGCAGTTCCTCTAGTAAACTCAATGAAACAGTGCTCAAAACAGACAACTTTTTTGTTTTCAGAATGAATCTCAGGTAAACTATGTATTAAGTGGAAAACAAATACTGATAGTGCAGGCAGCTTCCCTGGAACACCAACCTAGTAGTGAATGAAGATGTCGGTGCATTTAATGATTTATCCTAGTGTTGAAAAATAAAACTGTTTTTAGTGAGGAATATTTACTCCAAATTTGTGTGGCCATTAAATCTACATTTAAAATAACAACTTTAGTAAACAAGGCATACATTTTTAACAACTATATTGCTCTTTTTTTTGGCAAAGATGACTTAATACTCAGCTGAAAACAAGTTCATCCATCTTTGCAGTGGAATAGTGTTTGCATTACTTTAAACATTGCATTTTATATGTGCTAGAGAAATGCTTACCTATGGTAAAATGCTGTGCTTGATCGTGTATGAATGCTAATGTAATAATGCAGTAGAAAAAGAGATTTTCTGTACAACAGTTGCTAATAATTTAAATAGTGTCAGTTTCCCAAAATTAGGACTTTAAGGTATGACATGATCTCACCTTCTACCCTCATATACAAATAAATTACCATAAAAAGAATTTTAGCTTAACTTAAAATTGCACCTAGAAAGGCATGGGATTGTTTGTACCTATTACAAAAAACTGTTAAAATCAAGGGCTGCTACAAAGAATGAGGTAAACTGAAGACTCTCAGCTATGTGGCCTTCAGAAAAATGGCTTTTCTCTATTTGAGTTCTAGTTTTGCACACCACAGTGTTTTGCTAGCAAAGCATTCTGAGTTCTTTTCCAGGAACCATTTGTGTGTATATACATATATATACACATATGTGTATATACACACACACACATACACACACACTGTATACTGCATCAGCAAAATATATATATATTTATATATATATTTATATAAATATAAGGACGAAATCCCCCTCTAAAACGTTCCTTAGTGTTTCCTAGAGCTTATGGGGGAGCAGGGCATGTATGTCTTTTTGCTGTTACATACATTGAGAGAACATGTTTTGATCTATTGGCTTCTTGGTGCAGTAATGCAAGATTGATCCACATTGGTGCCAAAGGCTTTGCTCTTCAGAAGGAAGATGTAAAACACTAATCTCCTAAACAGCGAGGCCAGCCTCACTTAATTCCTCTGCAACCCTCTGGTCCACCAAAAAGTTCATAAATACTTTGACTTCCAAATTGTTAGACATTAAAAACAGGAACAGTCCAGTAACATGGGGAGTTATGCTTCTCAGAGTAAAGCATTCTTCACTAGTTCCTATCACAGTGCAGACCTGACTGCATTGAAGTATGCTCAGGAGATTAGTCAACGTGGTCTGTATTTGGTTATGGGAAAGGCTCTCCTTTTTTTCATCCAAAGTGCATAGTGAGAACAAGTCAAAGCATTCCTCTTTTCAGTCAGTGTTTGATAGTCTGATTTAGGCATCCTCCTGAGAATGCAATTCTGATGTCTTGCTCTTTTCCAAAATAAAGTCCTGCAGTCCAGACATTCATCAGCCAGGTAAACAAACTTTGCCAGCAAATAGAAGTCCCACTATTGTAAAGAAAATGGATAAGACAAACAGTACATACGAAGACCCAACCACTGTGTTATTGGGTAATTTATATGGTTGACCTCCAACTTCATTGATGTAAAATCCTATTGGAAATATTAGGGCTGCCATACAGAATAGAATCACTGCAAAGAAAAGAGAAGAGAAAAAAACAGTCACTGCTGTGTTAAAGTGAAAATATTTACCTGTTCACAGAGCACTCCAGAAAAATAAGCAAAATATCCTGACTGAAGAGCTGAGATCAGAGTTGTCTGAGCTGATAACTTGCTTGAAATGACAGAGTAGGCTTTACAACGCTTTCAAAACATCCCTCATCTACTCCCAAGAAAGACTAAAAGTCCCCAATTTTGACTGTAATTTCAGTTCTGCTCACTAGATCATGAATTCTCTTTACAGAATAAAAAACTAGTAGATATACTTCTATCACTATCTCAATATTCAGTCATTTCTTCTCCAGTATTTTAGAATAATTTTGCCCAGTCAAGATAAAGTAATGTTCAACATTGTAGAAACTTTTTCTATTATCAGTTGTCTTTTCCCAACTGTAGTTGCTCTCTCCCATTCTTCACACATTCCTTTTCTGTAAAAGCTTTGCTAAAATTATAAACCACTCAGATTATCATTACAGTTTCTTTTAAGATTAAAAGACACCAGTTTCCTAACATTATATGAATGTTTTCTTAGATAATGAAATATCCTTAGAATTTCCCATTGTAATACAATGAAATGAAAGTTTCCTGATTCAGGTTAATTCAAGCTTCTTAGTTAAAAACTAAATTCGCACTCTGTGAACAAAGAGACCAAGAAAAAGGGGTTTTATTTCACTTCAAACTTATGATATGTTTTGTTCTTGCAACTTCCTCTGTGTGAAAGTACAAGAAATCCAGAACTCCTGTTAAAGAATTACATTATGGATTTCACAGGCCTTCAAGTATCAATAGTGGCCAAGATTCCTCACAGCACATTTCAATACCCTGATCAAATCCAGGAGGGAGCATCCAATGTTGTTTCCCAGATGACAACTTCACTGTTTCTGCAGCACACCTCTGGAAAAGTAACCCTGTTTAGTTTGGATATAGCTGTGTAGGACTCCACTGTCTCAGCCAAGGGAATGCCTTCCAAATATGGCCCCTCTGCAAGGCGAGATATTCTTCACAATAAAAAGGATTAACTTTGGAATTGGTTTGATTGCATGTGCAAGAATATACAACTGGGTTTTTAAAATTAGAATATTAGAATAAAACGGATTTTTGTCTGATTCTACCAGTTCAGTCAAGTATTAGCACTTTACACTTATTTCATTTCTATGTGTTTCAGTGTTGTTTCGGACATTATCTACTGTGAGTGGAATATGGCACCACAATACCTATTATTCAACCAAATCCAATTAGATCTGGGGGGAGAGAGGAGCTGAACCTGCTCTGTTCTCTCACCAACTCCACAAATCCACATACAATATCATCTAAAATGCAGCACAGCTCACACTGAAGCCTCTCCTAGGTCCATGAACTCTGCCTATAACCTGGCCATGCACAGAAAGGAAAATTCAAGTCAAGTTACAATGCTCCTACCAGAACAAAGTGCATCATACGCTGACTTTTTCAGCTTTCTCTAGTTAACGCAGGCTGGTGCTTTTAGGCTGTTAGTAAAGGGACACAGGTGCTATCCTTGTCTCTTCTCTTCCTCATCTACAGCACTGCAAGACAGGAAACCCTGGGGATGCTGTTCCCTACTTGAGCCTCCTTAAATGTCAAACAAGCAACATGAAAAACCACTGGCAATAGAAACAGCCATCACCTTAATCACCAGCTCTCCTGCAAGAGGTGCTGCAGCTGCTGTTGTTTCCAAAGGTATGTGAAATAAAATCAGGAGCTTGCCTGTCCCCTTTGGCCTCATCAGAACAAAGTTTCTAGTCTTTATGAATGAGGAAACAATCGGATGGAGCACCACCAATATTATTTAATGTAGCTTCACTACTGCTCTTCCTCACCAAATACAGATGCTGCAGTTTATTCAGCTACAGTGCCCACACTAAACCCATTTCTTTAATGGACTCTGTGTATATCCAAGACAAACAGTTTACCATATATTTTATATCTTAGTGATTATGATTTCCATAGCACAGGTCTCAGCTTTGAGGAAAAAACTTTCATATTCTAGAGGATACTGGGCATGATGAATCTGAATTCAGAGAGTGTCCAAGTAGGACCTGGGCACAAACAAAGAAAAATGCTTTCATAAACCATGATGCACATCAGAACATCAGCTGCTCCTTGCCTTCCAAAACACATAAAGCAGCTTTCACAACACCTTGAGCCAAGAGCAGCCAGCACCAGGATCATTCCTTCGGCTGCCAGTGCCGAGCAGGAACTCCCAGATGTTCCACTGGAGGGGGCTCGCGTCTCGCTCGCACTGTGCCCGCACCGCTGGCTTATTCTTCAAAGGGGAAGAGCACAATCAGAAAACATCTGGCAACTGCACAGCTGCCACATTCCTGCTCACTGCCACCTCGTTAGGCCATCTATTAGAACAGAACCAAAGACCCAGACACCAGACGTTAAATATTAAACAATGAAGAAAGTTTTAATCTACACGATTATTGGTCCATGTAATTCCACATTACACAATCTAATCCTTAAAAAAATGTTTCCTTTTTTTAATTATATCTCAAACATCTGAGTCCATCTGAGGAAAGCATAGGTATGTGTTTCTTGAGAAGATTTATGTAAGCGTAGAAGAGCTTTCTAGTCTGGAGCTGAATGGTGGCTGTCAAAAAAACCAATTAGTTCTTGTAATTCTTTAGCTTGAAATTGTTTTGAGCATCTAATGGCAACTTCAGAAGAAACGTGGTCTTAAAAAAAGGTTTAGTCTTCAGAGGGCTTACTCTAATATCTGCTTGCCTCTGTAGAGACACATAACATAGAAAGCAGCAGCTGGTACAAATATTTAATAACTCAAGAAGCACTTTATTCGCTGGGGACACCAGAGACAGACATTCACAGGATAGCTACTGTTAGTTAAGGATGTGATTATCCTGCCCCATTTTTATTTGTATTCCAAAAAGCAGTCCATTACTGCTCATGAACTTCTAAATCCTGAGGAAAAAAACCCAAACCAAATCCAGACACTCTGGTAGCTGCTGGAAAAAAGGTAGAAATACAATTTTTCTGTCTAGCATCTTGATACATCTCAGAGAAGCACCTCATTCAATAGTAGCAGACACAGAATTCATTCCATTTCTAGTTGCAGCAGATGGTAAGAGACCTGAATTTCTAGGATGTAAACAGATCGTGAGGGAGATCTGTGAATTCCTGCAATAGCCAAAATTGCAACAACATACCTGAAAACACCTATGTGGCCTCCACAGGAAATAAGCTCTGGACATTGTTTCTAATTATGGAACTTAACAGTATCTGTCTGAATGACCACGAAAAAGACATTTGAGATTTCCACACCTTCACTACGTCCTATTATCCACCGGAAGATGGAAAACAAGCACCCTGAAAAGGCAAGAGATGGACATAAATCTGAAGCAGAGGCAGGAAAACAGGAGCGGTGTCAGAGATGTGGAAAAATACCAAAGCCAGGTTACTTTTTGGCTACCAACTAATGTCACTATGTCCCAGAGCATAATTAGTGATGAGATGGCAGAGAAGCTGGGATGGCAAAAGGCAGTTCTGGTATGCAAGCAAAGGAGCAGCTGATCAGAGCCTTGCCTGCTACCAAGGCACGATGCACAGCTCTGGGTTTGTAACAGCCTGTTCATTGAAGAATCACACAAAACCTGGGCAGCGCACACATGAACAACGACAAGGAACCCACTCTCCATTACACTGTATGAATGTGGTGCTACTGAAACACCAAGTGATAGTTTTGATGCTATCTGTGCCCAGAGTGACAACATCTATCACATCAGTAGGAATACTGGTTCCTGCAAGACTCTACAAAAGATGAAGGGAAACCTTCACATGTACCTGTACAAGACTTTTGCCACTCATGCAGTATGATCTGGAGGACAGCAATATCTCTCCTCTCCACAAAGCTTTTGCAGAGATGTCAGAAGGATACATTTCTGTGCAGTAAACCCACCACCAACAGGGGAATGAGGCAAATGCTGTGCTTGTAAATACCCTCTGGGGTGTATCCCTTCAGAAGTGTATAGAAGAAAGAGAACTGACAGATTAAACTTCTGTCTTCCTCATGTCTTTAGCTAAACAAGATAAACAAGACCACTCTCAGCAACAATTCATATTTATAGGTATGCAGATGAAAAAATTGGGCTATAGGTATGTACTTGAAAACACCTGGAGTCATCCAAGATGATAAGATTACAAGCAAAAATTCCATTAAAAATGTAAGTTATACAACTATATATAAATTCCAGCATGAACTGGGCAAAAGTGACCTCTTACTAGGCCTTCCTTGCTACTCTCAGAGTTGAAAGGAAAAGGCAGAGCAAAAGGTTTCCATTGCCTCAGGTATTTACTCCAGACCCCCTTGCATTTGAAGGAAAGGGGCTGCCAGTCCCAGAGCTTCCCCTGGAAGCCCCAGCAGACTGCCCTGCCTGCCCAGGATAGCACGTCCTGCATTGAGTTCAGAAAGTTCTGAACACAGAAGAATATCTGAGAAGAATATCTGCTAGCAGCCTGCACGAGGCCACTGAGTCTTGAAATCACTTGCAGATGAGATGTAACACAAATATGAAGTCTTCCCTGCCCCCTCCTAATGAGCTACACGTTTTCATCTAAACAGCACAGGCACTTCCCAGGAAGGATCTGCTTAGGGTATTCCAAGCTGATTCCACATGGCTGCATATTTCCTAGTACTAACCTACAAATAGGTTACTAATTTATGTTGCATCAAATGAACCACAGAAGTCACTCTCAACAACTTTTTGAAAAATCTAGAATTCTTCCTTCCATTCACATCTATTTTTCAAAATTAATTTTCCTAACAAGTGAGTTCAGAGATAAAATTCCCCATCATCTTTGTTAACAGGAATGCAAAGGTCACAGAGTTGTATGTATTGGAAATGAATACCAAAGACATTGAATTTTATAATTTCAGCAACAGAGATCATATCTTAATAGAACTATGGATAATTCTGACTTGCAGAAGAACAAATTAGTGTGTTTCATTATTAAACATCTCATACCAAGAAGACAAGTGCTGAAATAAAAATGTCCCTCTATACTGAGACATCTAATAATGAACCTGTTGCAAGCCTGAAGAAATCTCTAGAGAAAAAACTCAAAACAAAAAAGCTTTAGGGTACCACACTTTTTGGCTCAACTAATCATCACAGCTGTAAAAAACTAAAGCTGCAGGGATATGATGATTTGAGATATTAGAGAAAAACATTGATATCTAGAACTCAGACCCTACTCTTTACCCAAGAGCTTTGACTCCAACTCACTGTAAGCATTTTAACTTCATACAGCATTTTGACTTTAATCCTCCCCCATATATATTAGAGACACATGAAATATGTATAGATAAACAGGTGCACTGGAAAAGTTGGGATGGAATATTCAGTAATACTCAGGTCTGTTATTTTAATTGTTCACTGGAAAATAAATGAAAGTCAATCACAATGGACACAGCATTTCAATAGCTCCATTGTCTGCAAGAACTGCACTATTAATTTAATATTCTGTGTAGCAACGTTGTCAGAAAGATGGCTTTGATTGTACAAGTGCCTCGGTGAAGTACCTCTGTTGAAGCTGAGCACTTTTTAATATTATTCCCTTCCCAAAAACAAGGTTAAATCTAACTTGTATTAGGTATCATTAGATGTCACAGAGTTCCATTAAACCTTATTTATGCCCGTGTACCCCACAAACTTGCACTTTCTAGTTAGTGTTTTCACTACCTTTAGTGGTTTGACATAATTCAAGTCAATTTAAAAGCCCTCAGGTTTTGAGTTTTTTCCTGCTGTCATCCCCGCCATTAAGGCACCATTTCACAGTTGGGCTAAGCCTGTAACACACCCCAAGAAAACAAAGTTTGAAAGTAATTCCCCTTGCTCATTATAACTGTTTTGTTGTTTTTTTTTTCTTTTGCACTGAAGCAGCCATAGGATACGTTTCCCTGTGTTTCCCACAGGATATGTTGTGCAAACACAGGGCTGTTGGAGAAGGCTCAGCTGTGAGGAGTTACACCGGTGCTCATGCAGAGCACAACGAGGGGAGGCAGACAAGCACTGGTGCTCCTCCCTCCGGGGAAAGCATGGCAGCAGGTCACTGCTGGAAGCAGAAGTCTCGGTGCTGTGAAGCACAGCAGATGCTCTGCAGTGGGCAATCCTCCTGCATAGCCAATTAGGATGCAGACATTCTGAATAAAGCAGCTGCTGTGAGTATGAAGCAGAACTGAACCAGCCTCAGCCCTGAACGAGGTATTCACGAGACACTGAGTAAGGGACAGGTTACCTCAGATGTACCAACTGCCTCCTCTGCCTCAGAGAGGGAATCTTCAGTAATTGCAAACTAGGATTAAGTCCTGGATATATGGGAGTGGGGAAGTATGAAATACTACAGCCACTCAAGCCAGGACTGAACTCTTCTATCCCTGCCCATTTTCTTAGGTCAGTTAAAGGCGCTGCCCAAGGAAGGTAAAGGGGTCAAGGCCTTCCTTGCTTTCACACCATTATTCCCTCTCAATTACAGTCACTTAAGACATCAACCCCTTTATTTCTGCGCACTTATTTTTCTCTCAGATGTAGCATCAAAGAGAAGGAATGTTTTGCATAGCAGGAGCCCTGAGCACTTTCTTCTTTCCAACACTATGGTGTTATTTCAGACTCCACCAGTTTATCCTGCATACAGGTCAACTGTGCAGTTGAGGTCACTTACTTCCAGTGAAAGCTATCCAGCGGGCATATTTAGTAGCTTCTCTTCGCCAGTGGGAAGCCACCAGCAAACCACATGTGACAGTTAGTGAAATGATTCCCATTATGATGAAAAATAACGTAGTGACCCACTCGGGAGGCAGCCGTGGAGGAATACAGGTCCTGTCACGTCCATGGATGGTTTGACACTGTCGCACAAGGCCAACTGTGAGAGCACCTGAAAATACATAGCAGAGAGGCAAGTAAACTTTCAAAATCCTCTCTGAGGGGCGCTCAATTGCAAACCACAGCTCAGAATTGCCCCAAAGTAAGGGATTCTCTCTTTGATGAACCTTAGTAAGCCTTTCAAACACGGAGGATGGGGGGCATGCTATAAACATCTGTCTTCGTGTTCCTTCATCACACGCTTGCACAAGCTGAAGTGAGATGGCTGCAAGCTGTATCTGGTTCCTGAGTGGCAATCAAGGTCTAATCAAAGGGATAAAGCACTCGTAATAAAGCCTGCCAATATCTGCTAATGTGGTAGCTGACTTGCATAGAGGATCACTCCCTCATCTGTGCAAGATGAAGTACTTTTATAGTCTCACAAAATGAGTTGTTGCCCCCTAAAATGTCTTTAATTGTCTAATATCTTTTCCCCTCATCTGTAAATTTAGCTTTAAGTATCTGACTCTTGCAGCAGAAACTGCATTTGATTCATGTATGATTTTAAAAACAACCCCCCCCCTCCCCCCCCACTTCTTGACAGTAACTCATTAAAAAGAGTCCCTCCATGCTAGACTGATCAATCCTTTTGATTGCTAACAAGAGTTACTACACACAGAAACTGGGATATCTACACAAAAGATCCAACAAAAAGATTCTAGAAAAAGGAAGACTGGTACAGGAACCATAAAGATTTATCCAAAATGATGCATTTTCTGTTTAATAATAATAATAAAAAAAAATCTTCTTTTAAATCCAAGTCAGTGCTTTTGAGACTTATAAAGAAGCTTTTAGTGAGGTTTAATAATGAAGTTATCTTTCTAACCCCAATTTAATATGCAAGATTAAGATCCATTTTTTCCAGTGTCTCTTAAACATTAAGTTCTAGATTTCTCGATTTTGTTCTTTCTTCTGAACTGTTGTCCTAAATAATCACCATTATCCTTTACCTACATTAGGAGCAAAACCTAACAGTGGACAGCATTAGACTCAACATCTTTCTCCACAAATTAATTCAAGAAAATATTGTTTAATATTGTTTAAATAACAAGTAGATAACTTAGACACAATTACAGTAAGACTGGGAAGCTTAGGTTTAGCATGTCCTTTGGAGGGAGAAACATCTGTCATACTTTCTTTCTAGTCTCTTTTTGGGGGAAATGAAACAAAGGAGAAAGCCAATAGCTGAGAGAGTAACGAGCCCTAGCATGCACCTCCTGAACTCTGGAGGCAATTTTTACAGATCCTCTCTGCTCACACCTCAGCAATGAGTACCAGCAGAATCAGCTTCTGAGCTTAGAACTGTTGGGTTAGGAGGCAGCATATAATGTTTTATTAGATGTTTAGAGTTTTATTAACTGTACTGCTTGATATCCTGGGGGATGAGAAGAGCCAAAAGCAAAACCATTATTGAATCAGTTCTGTTGAAGTATTCTTGCAACATTTGTTTAGACTGTAAAAAATTTCGGTCTTATTCAAATATATCCTTTTAATTACACATCCACCGACTGAAATATTCAGGGATGAATTTTCAGCTAAAAACTGAACAACTACAAAACCAATAAAGTTGGCATTTTCTACTCCAATACACGTAATCACACCATTGCTGTGCACCAGGATCACACAAACCTGAGCCAGGGTTACACAAGCAATCCTGCCCATGCCTGCACAGTACAGTTTGACATGAACTGCTTCTCTTCCAGAGCTTGCAATGTTTTCATTGCACATCAGCTGCTGGGGCAGAGGGGTGATGTGCCTGTGTCCTTAAAAGTCAAGCTCCCTGGAACACACACTGCAGAACCTCATACAAAACACTGAGCAGTTTCCTGTAGTTTGGGCATAAAGAGGCTATTCATTAGAGCATCATAGAACAGGAAATTAATCCAAATCACTCTGCAAGACCAGGATTTAACAACAATTTTACTATCCTTACAGCAGAAGTCAGTTTTTTCTAAACTGCAATTCTAATCAGAGAACGACTTCATAAAAATGACATCATACACTCAATAGATGTTTTCTGAATTCAACGACCTCTCCTGACTTCAGTGGCAATAATTTAGTGCATTCTTAACTTTGGAAAAAGCAGCAGTGCTAAGAGTCACTCTGCTGAACATGGTTCCATTTTCTGTCTTAATTGAAACTGAAAAACAGTTGCTGTAGATGAACATGTATTAGTGAGAGACAACTATTTCATTTTGTAGATGCAATTTGCAGTTTATATTGAAGATTTTTTCAATTAACAAGAGCACATTCAACATGTCAGATTCAGAGAGAAGCAAAGCTCAGCCCAGAAGTGCCATATCTAAAGGAAACAGAAGATAACTCCTTCTTGAACTATTATTTAAATGCAATTTCTCTTACTATCAACAACTACTACTCCAAAAGGTGATTAAAAAAACCACAAACACCCAAAGGCAAAAAAAAACCAAAACCCTGAAAATGAAGAAAAATAGAAAAAAAAATCTAAATTGTGAGTACCACAGTAGCATTTCTTCTTAACACACAAGGATAGTTGCAAAAAACTATTCAGAGGATGGCTTCCTAAACAACACTTCTGGTGCCCAAGTGTATTGTTTCACTCTGGTGGGGCTTTTTTGTTTTGTTCATTTGTTCTAAATCAGAGGTTTAAAATGTCAGCAATTAAATTTCAGAATCTGACTTTTTGAACAAAATATACTGAGCTTTAAGATCTTGCTAGCACATACACAGATTTTTTTTCTTAACTCTGCTTTATGAATTACAAATCTGAAGTAGATAAACTCCATATTTAAGGTTTTGAACCTTGCGTGTGCACCCCCTAGGCAGCCAAATGGAGGGCAAGAGGTCTGTGAACCATTTCTGAACGTTTCACAAAGGTAACTGGAAAATCAACCTCATTATATGCTCAAAAATTCAATGAAAGTTCAAGTTGACTACACAGGAATACCTCACTTGTGTGCATAAACTGAGCATAAGGATATGAAACCTCAGGGCTCATCCCACAGTGACAAATCTGCTGAATTCAGACTTCAAAAGAAGTCTCTGGTGTGGAAAAACAGTATTCATTTGCCATGAAATTCAAATGAAGAGTGTGTTTATATGGTATTTTATTCTGTTGGTCCCATTCTGAAGCAATCAAGTAAACAGTTACCAGGGAGCTGTAAACAAACTTGTTACAGAAAATCTTGTTTCCCCTTATCTAGTCTATCATTGAAAAGAGGGACAGAGGTATGAAATTGCACAGAGTCCTTCTGCCTGTAGATAGAGAACAGCTCAACAGCCCATCTCAAACCAATCACCAAGTTCCACTGAGATCTGTAAGCAAAAGGTTTTTAAGTCATTCTCTCAGAACTACTTCAGCATAATTGCTGAAAAGCTAAGCACCTAATGCAGGTTTGGAACAGACAGCACAGCTAATGCCAGCAGCTGAAAGGTGGATCAGCCCTAAACATTGCACTGGAGTAAACACAGCTGCCCACCCACCTCCCCTTGCCTGCACAGCTCAGCCCTTGGGTGCCACAGTGACCACCCTGAGGTGCAGGGGCTGCTCCCCTGCTCCCACCTGCCTCTCTCCCCAGAGCTTCCAAGACTGGCATTATTCAGGTCAGTACAGCTAGAGCAGAAGGTGATTAGGACAGATAAGCTAATTGCTAAAAATGAAATTCGACCTTTATCAAATCAGAGAATGCTGCACTGAGTAAACTGAAGTGGTCCTTAGTCTTTTCCAGTAAATCTATTCCCTGAAGTGCTAAAGCATTTCTAACACATTAAAAAAACCTCTCAGTAGTGACAGTCTGTGTACAACCAGGGCTGTAGTTGATTTTGTGATCAACCAACTCCCCCAAACCACCAGTAATGTTCATTTTTCAACACTGCATATTTTTACTAGAATCAATGATAAAAAGGCTCTTCAACAAATACACCAACGCTAGGGAGCATCACCCATTTAACAATTAAGTTTCACAAAAGCATTGAGGAAAAGAGAGGGAAAGGCACCAAAGCAAGGAAGGGCAAGCCCTCATTTTTCCCCCTGGTGCAGATGTGCAGCTGCCAGGGAGCCGACCCCCAGGTCTCACTCCAGCCCTGCGGTGCTCTGCCATCCCTCTCCTGTTTCCCTGGTAACTACAGAGCCACCAAGGAGGAATCACACTCTACAGAGAGAAACAAAGATTGCTGCAGCCCTTTAACTCCCCCTCCTCTACATCACTTGTGAATTATTAAAAGTGGCACAGCGATAGCATGGCTGGAAAGCAGCAGCATAATAATGGCCACTCAGATGTTCACTGCTCATCTGTTATCCGAGTGCCAGGACACGTGGGATCAAGTGTGCCAGATGGACACAGAGGTGCCACTGCCATGAGGGGCTTACCACAACATGAGGAACAACTAATGTGGTAAAAGCAAGATACAGTGAATGAGGTGGGGCTCAAATGTTAGAAGGCCACAGAGCTCAGCAGCTGTGCTGCCACATGAACATCCAAGGCACAAACCCCCAGAACTGCTCTTGCTCAGCCTGGGGTACCTGCTCCTCTGCACTCCTCTACTGTCCCAACTTGAAAATGAGTTTAATCTTTACCATCATTTTAGACAAAATACTATTCCTTGGGTTTAAATGCATCTGCAACCCCTTATATTCCTTGACAACAGCTTCCTAACTTTTACTTCTCATATATCAACCACAGCCTTAGCAAAATGCTCAACATTAAATAAGTATTACAGGCCAATATGCCTTGTGAGGGGGTTAAAATGTGGAACTGCCCCCAGAGAGCCACCTGCTCTTCCTCCCTCATTGTCCTGATGAGAAGGGGTGGTGCTGCTGGAAAAGCCAGTTGTGACTGGCAGACAGTTTTTGCTCAAAGGAGGTACTTTTCTTGAGTGTGCTGTGGACTTGTTAAACCACCTTTGCTAAGTGAAAAGCACAGTTTAAAGGTTTCTTAATGAGGTGCTGGTGACATAAATCTTAGAGCACTGTCAGTGTGGCAAGGACACTGCTAAGTTTTATGTTTTAGTAATGAGCACAGTACATGGAGCTGTGTTATTTGGGCACACTAAAACATTCATTGCTGCTGGTTAGGTAACAGTCACATGCCAGGGAATGACATATGTGAAGTTAAGAGCAGCTCAGTTAAGCCATTCCCTGTAACTCTCACTGGGACACGGACAAGGACAGCTTGGTTTTGGAAAGTTTCTAAGTTCTATTCAGATGATAGACTTGAATGGGAAAAGGTGTAGGTCCACCTAAGAAGAACAGGTCCAGCAATAAGCAGAGTAGCTTGTTGCCAATCGAAGTGGAAACTTGAAAGGTCTAAAGAAAACAGTGATTTGGTCATGGCAGACTAATTCTATGCACCAGTGTTAAGGATAACCAAGTTGGCATTGGCCAGCTTGCCTTTAACATGTTTACTGCTCCTTGCCTGCAACCAAACTCTCTAACAGGACTGCTTTCAAAGTGAGTGAAGCATAGCTGAGGCATTTCTGAGAGGAACAAACAACACAGCATGGAAAGAATAGTTCCAGTGCACCTACCCATACAGGAAACAAGGAGGAGGGACTTCCAAGAAGAAAATTTTCAAAGTCATCAAAGGAATTTGGCAGTTGAAGTGGGATGTTTTCCATTCTTACATATGGAATTTATTTTCCTGCAACAGGCACTTGAAGTGATGTTGCTATACAAAGGGGGAAGAGAGAATGACTTATTTAGGTTTACTTATATGTATTTTGTTTTGGGCAAAATTTCTATGAATGCTATAGTCTAGGTGGTAGTTCCTTGGAAACAGAGGGATCTCCCTTCTGCCTTTCCCAAAATCCAGGGAACATTACTGATCATTCCCTACCACAGTCTTAGAGGTGCTCCACATAGTTAATTCTACTTATTCCAGTGCAAAACTCCATTAGAAATCAGGACCTGTACCCTCTTATGAGATTAGCTGCACTCAGAATAAACAATGCAGAAGGTTAGGGGAAAAGTTATGCCTCTGTAGAATAAGTACCACCTTCACCTGGTGTGAAGGGGAAAAAGATAACAGCATCCTGCTGGTTAGCAAAACCAAGGAGAAATAAAGGATTAACGATGCTGGGGAAGAGCACCAGATCCTGTATGGGAAGGCCCATGTTGTAAGAGCCAAACAGGATCATGGGGTCTCTGGATGTCTGGTTCCATTGAATGAGGCCACAGGTACAGCTCACAGAATTGCTCTGTACCCACAACTGTTCACAGTTATAGCCTTGTAAATTATAGTCCTCATCTCAATTTTCAACCTTGACCCACTAAAGCAATTTTTAAAAGTTCACGGCCTCAAATAGCATCATATAGAATATTTTTAAAAACAGCACATATGCATAATTAAATGCAACTAAGTAACTGTAAGCAAGTTGAACACCTTGTCTTCCACATTTGTGCTTCAGTCACTGTAGGACAACACTCTACCTGAGGTACACCTAGATAGGTATAAAGGGTATATAAAGAATCAAAACTGCCAGTCTCTAGTCTTGTATAAGAATACAATTTCTGATACAGTTCCTACAAAAATAATTACTTCTTTGGTGAGGAATGGAGTAGATGCTCTTTAGCACTTGTGCTGCTAAAATAACTTTGAGGTTACCATGCAAGTACAGTGTTCAGGATGTAGCAGAACAGATTGATTCTTTCACTGTGGATATTCCAGTACGTTGTTCAGGTAGTAGATTAACAGGAAACCAAGACTCACTGAAATAAGATTTATGGATGTTAAAGGATGATCTACAGGAAGGCTGAAAAGAATAACAGAGGACCAGCTGCAAAGGCACAGAACATAGAACAGTTCAAAATAAACAGATCATCTTTCCTGCCTTTTGTATGCCAAATCTTATGCTTTTGGCCTTCACTCCAATTTGTCTCTCAAATCATCTAATAGGTATCATAACCCTGGGAAAAATGCTTTGGAGTTTCTCACTTTGAAGACCAGTTGCAAGATCAATTCATACACCTATTGGATTTCTACTAGTACAAAGCAAATAGCTAAAAAATATTTATACAATGTTAAAAAGTCAGTTTTTAATAAAGTCTTAGATTTACTTGTCAAGTCCCTGCTATATCTAGAGGGTCGCTTTTAGGAAACCTTGTTGTAAGAGTCCTTGTTGTAAGAGTCCTTGTAAGAGTATGTTATACAATCTGTTATTTCTTTTCTACTCAATTTATCCCCTTCTCTCAAATCTGATGCTCTCTTCCTTCCAAACCAACTTTGAAATGCATCATCCTTCTTGCTCTAGAGATGTAAAAGATGTTTACTTGCTTCAGGAACAAAATAGTCTTAAAAATATTCATACAGGTGAGGTAATATCCCTGGATTCAAATGCAGCTTATGTTAGCTATGAGGAACCTAAAAATTTATTTATATTTAATAATCTTATTTCCAGAGAACTGAACTTATTAGGTACCATTTTTGGCACTCCTTAGAAATCTTACTGACTTTTAAAGAGAAGGATTCCATATTTTAAAGTCTAAAGCTAATGTCAAAAGACTTGTGGTACATTAGCAGAAAAGTGTGTCTGGCTGCTGAAGAACATCTGGTGCCAAGTTGCCTCAAAATTTTTCAATTCTGTGTTTGTAACACGCCTAATGCAAACTAAATCCCCCCTCCACAAAACTCACAGTCTTCTCCCTCCCTCTTCCTTTCCCAAAGAGAAAAAAAATCAGGGGCCATCTATTGGGAAAGACTTACACATATTAGAAATGTTTATTACTACAGATGACAATCATTATGATACATTAGTTCTAAGAGATGCCTAAATTGCAGACATTTGGACTAATAAAAAGTGGGTTTGTTTCTGAATTCTAGTAACTTTCAATGCCCTACTGCTTGTGTATTGAGTTTACTTAACTTTCTTTTTAATTTTGCAATGCCTTTTTTTTTTTGAGATGGATCACCAGACTGTCTAAGAGCTACCCTCAGGCACTAATGCAGGAACAACTCTCCTGACACAACAAAGGCTGTGTGTTCTCACATATCAGAGCCAAGAAATCTGCCTGTGCTGAAGGTATTCTTTCCTTCAGAAGAAAGAACTCATTCCTACTTCAGAAGACAGCATTAATTAAATGTTGGTTAAAGATCTCTAATAAGCTGCATCCTTCTGGTTGTTTACTTTCTAATGCTATAAGCATTTTCACAATGGAACAGTTTTGTCAGTGACTAGAATCTTTACAGTTTTTGAAGTGGCAAGGGCCTGGGAAAAAAGAGAGACCTTTCCTAAAATAAGAAAGCAATGTTTTATTTAGTTTAAAACACAAACAAAGAATCCAGTTATTTCCATTTTTCCTCCAACCAAAGCAGAGCTGCTCAAAATTGACAAAATTCACTGCCTAAAAAAAGAAAGATCAAAGGCAGTGTCAATATTTAAAAGTGATTTTGGTAGTCAGCCACACCATTTTATGCCATATGTTCAGCTGAAAGCCACAAGCTATGACACCCACAGCTGTTCTGCCATTTAACATCTGATGAGCTTGTGTTCTTTTTAACAGTTAGTTATAATTGGCTTCAGACAGAGCTGTAAATTGATGCTTCTTTATCCTATACACCCCACCACCCTACCCCAGCCTTCTCAGAAGTGGTCTGCTCAGCACCGACATGGGTGATGTGCAGGTCTCTGAGGCTGCAGCACCAACAGGAGCCAATGCCATGAGGTGGCCAGGCTGGGGCAGAAATGGCAGCACCAGGGTTTGCCACGTGGAACAACACAACCAGAACACCACAGAAATTCTGGATCTCACAGTGCAGTAGATCACCTTCCACACAGGTGTCTTACAAGATGGTCTGTTCACAGGCTGGCAATAACTGGGCTTCAGAGCCCTCCATTTTTAACTCCTGCATATCCAAAAGCATAATTTCACCAAGTTAGCTGTGTTACAAACTTATTAGATATGCTCAAGCAGATCAGGATGGATGCACCAAAATTCCCAAACCACTCCACCTAAAGTACCTTATTGTTCTCCCTCTTTTTATTCATGTAGAAAAAAGAAGTACCAACCTTCCTGTTCCAGCCTAAAGCAATTTCTCTAAGGCAGCGACAAGTGCATTTAACATAGCAGGAAAATTCGGGTTCTGACTCTGACTTCAAGATTGCTTGTGCATTTTAACAAATTAAATTCATGAGGAATAAGGATCATTTTCCTCTGTCAGACATAACTGTTGTGCTTTGCACTGATCTCAGCTTGCATCAGACATGCTCCAAGGACACCCACTGATCTGGCTCTTCCATGGCCTCATGAATCACCCAGTGGTGAAGGTGAAAAGAGAAGTGCTGAAATGCATTTTGGCATTTATATGGTTAGAAACACATTTGCAAAGTTTCGGCATCTGTTCTGCAAACACTCAGCCTAAATACGCCTTATGTGCTTCAAGGTCTGCCTACACCTGAGCACAACTTTCCCTGGGTCCACTACTGAGAGAATATTTTAGGCCCAGATTACCTGGAAGTACAACAGACTACACTAAATAAACAACAAAACATTCAAGCCCCAACCCAAATGTACTAACAATTGTGGCAGTTTCTTTACATCACATAACTGATGGCAGGATTGTATTTATAGCAATGAGGACATAAGAAGGGAGGTTTGCAGGTAGAGGTAATCCTTCATTAAAACCACTAGAAAAATTGGAAAGATTAAGCACATTTTTGGTCTTCCAACTCCTTCCTTGGACACACAGGTTACTACCACTGTACTCGTTGGGGATTTACAAGATCTGTCTTCGTCTACTAGACTTGCTTTTTTTCATAAGGTACTTTTATCAACTGAAGAACAGCACCTATTGGCCCAAAGAAAGTATTTCATTGCAATTAGAGTAATATTTCAAGTAAAATAAAACTTTCCCTTAGTTTTTATTCCTAATTATTTTTATTCCGCTTTTTAACTGTTGCCAAATCTGTGTACAACATGCTTGTAACAACTGGGAATACAGGTTAAACTGCACTGCAAATAGGGATTAGGTACAGTGCCAAGATTTTATTATCTACAAGTAACACTTCATGTGCTGAAAGACAGGCTGAGATATAGCTTAGCTACATACAAGTTGTCCTTCAGGACTGCAGGCACACAGTTTCCTGGCTAATTAACATTTTAAGCCCCCACTAATATAAAAAGCAAACTGGAAAATAAACCAAACCAACCCCCAACCTTCTTCTGCAGTAATAATTCTCAAATTTAGGCATGTGCTTGCTGTTCACATCACAACAAAAACATTAAAAACAATGAAGAAGAGGAATGCAGGAAGCATATTCAGGATTTATCCTGAAGTATGTACTTTCTTATTGCTTTTGCAAGGGCAAGTCCTTGTTTTAGAAGCCTGCATAATTTAAGCCTGAATTATTTAGGCAATTAACAGGTGCTGTCTGTGTGGTGATAACACTTTCTCCCTTATCACAAATTGGCATCTACAGAAATAGACTGTTAGAGTCTGGAGAGTTCTCTTTTTTTTTTTTTTTTTTTTCACTAGTATAAGAGAAGACAGACCATTCCTGAACAGTTAAATTTGAACTTCACTGAAGAAATACAATTTTATTGAAACAGCAAGGCTCAGTCCTTTCTGAGCAAGTAGGACTGTTCTTAAAAAGCAACCAAATGTTATATAGTGCTCCAAAGGATGTATCTGTTAACAGATGTTTATACAGTTGTTATATTAACATTCTGAAACAGATTCATTCTAATTTTAGATTTTATATAAACAACCAAGAGATCCTCTGTTCTTATCATCAACTTAATCTTACTGAACATCTACTTACAGAGAACATTTACTTCAGATTACATTGGGCATAAGTCAACAGACTTCTGTTTGTGAAACAGCAACTGCTACTTCTAGCCTTTACTCTCTTTATTTCACCATTTTTCATGTCTTGAGCTTCAGGGTACTTCTTGAAATTGCTCAGTGACCGAGTAATATTCCACTGAAGGAATTTATGGGACTACATTAGAAATTCCTGGCCTTTCAATCTTTTCAGGTTTCTTGTACAATCTTGTTGCGTAGTTTTTAAATTGAATTAAGTGTGGGTTTAAAAAACAAAGTGAAACATGCTTCTTCCCACAAGTTTCTACGATGGAGAGCACATCATTAACGTATGAATTTAGGTGCACAATTCATTTCAGAATGCAATTCCACCTAAGGAAAATAAAAAAGTTCTTTCTTCACCCTTGTGACTTCTCTTCCCCCACAGCATGAAACGCCTACAATGCTCCTCACATCAACAGGCACAGAGGAAGCAGCAGTGCCTTTTCTCCTCTACAAGAAAGGAAATCAGATTCTTCCAGTGTTGCAGTTCTGGAGCTGACACTTCCACTGATCGTGGAAATACTGTTGGATTGCTGTCTATGACAGAGAAAAGAGATCTCTTCATGCCCAATTTAGAGTACTTCTGTTTTGTATAGAGAAGACTGAATATAACAAAGCAAATTTTCAAGTCAAACAAGTCACCCACTATATAAAAGTCATCCTTCAGGAAACTTGAAGCCCATGACAACCCTTTATGAGCTTTCTTCACTTTACTTTGGTATAAAGACATTACAATTAGAGGTTGTTAATGTTTGATACATTAAACTCACGATGATGAAGTTACAGACGAAACCATTCCCCCTTACTTGCACATTTGCCCTGCTTATCAATGAAGTCAGGATCCCTCTCATTTCTGTGTATACAAAGATTTTATTGCAGAAATTAATATAAATGCCATCAATTTGAGAAAAGTACAAAGAATCTAGGTTCAAAACAGCCCTTCTGAAGTATTCACAGCAAAGCAGTTCTGCAGTACACGGAATGATCAGTTGTCCTGTTCTGATCCCACACCTATTCCTTAAAATACAACTGAATGATGTTGCTGCCTATAGGAGAAATAATCACAGCAAGAGAAGTGGAAACCACGCAAGAACAATCTGGGCAAAAGAAAGGAAAGCCCAGGAATAAGAATTGCAAGAATACAAACTGTGAAGCTGGTTCCGTGATGAGCACTACAGAAACAACCTACCTGACTTTACTGTCTATGAACACTGTTCATTTGATTATTAAATTCTTGGATGTACCAAGCTCAGGGACAGCCCAGCCCTCCTAATGCAGCGTGCAAACAATGGCACAAAGAATTGCTCACCATCAAGTAAGTACAAGGCCTAATGTGAACTGTCTTCAACTGGACAAGTATTTAAACATCCAAGTGGGGTATTAATCACTACACCTTAGAGGCTGTCATCCTCAATGATCCCAAAGTGCTTTGTGCTTTATGGCATAGAACTGCAGCTACCACGAGGTTTTGGGTAGCAGCCAACTGTTGCCTATTGCACTCTGTTGTGCTGGCTTTGAATACTGCAGTGAATTGCTGGGAGGCTTTTGATGCCCTCACAAGGGAGCATTTTAGATCATCCCAAGGACCCAGATGTAACAGACTAAGCTTGCTCAAAGACAGGTTCTATACATTCTGTGAATTTTGAACCTCGAACTCATAGCAGCAAGGATTTCCTACTGGATTAGCCCATCCCACAGACAAACCATCACAATCAGATGTTTCCTGGGGTACCCGAAAGAGACCAAAGTCCTGTCAGCAACTCTACTTACAAAATTTAAAATATGTATACAAGACAATACATCAGACAGGAAATAAAATATGGTATCATAAGAAGAACCCAAAAGCTGCCCACTGAGAAGGGAATATAACCTATGGGAAGGGATACAACCTATGACCATTGATTCCATATGGACCCCTACAGATTCAGGCCAATGGGAGTGCTTTGCCAGTCTAGCTTGTTTCCCTTCTTCTTAAAATAGACATGTACCCTGCACAGATCCTCTTCTTGGCCATATCCCCAGTTTTTCAGATCTGTGTATATCTCCATCAGTCAGAAGCTTGGGGAAGAAAAGTGAAATTGAGCAAAGCAGCTGGAGTATACATAAGGGGATTGCTGCAAAATTATCAAAGAACTTTTTTCTTGCATATAGCCCTTACTAATAAAAAACTCTGCTAATTACTAAATTTGTAGGCATTTTGAATTACAATAATAACTTACAACTAGGTAACAAGAACATTATTTTTAAATTCAAAATTGTATGAACTAAAAATTTAAAGTAATTTTATAGTTTTCCTAAATTACTTTGTAGAAGAATAAAACAGCCTCCATATTGTATTTGTTCCACCATACTACAAACATCATTTTGTATCTGTTTCTAACATAGATAGCAGCATTTATTCTCTGTGAAGCTCAATATACTTCCTCATCCATGAGTCACTCCAGTTACATTTTTCTGAAATACAAAGGTCTCAACACTGCTGGAAAAGGGTTCAAGAGTGAGGTGAAGAACTGCCTAAGATGAAAATTCTACACACTGCACTGCACGAAAATAAATGGGAAAAAGCTGAGCTGTTGTGAAGTACCTATGAAAAAAAAAAAAGTAGGTCAAGCTTAAAAGTTTGACCTACTGATCTTCTTTGCTTTGGCAAAAGTACAAATGGAGTTTACATAATGCTGCTCACATGTAAGTGCTGGCTGGAAACTAAACAATACAAATGTTTTTAATAAGCCTCAGCCATTGAAAGGATTCCTTTTTTTTATTATTTCAGACAATTTTAAATCTTTGGTTTGCAGTACTCACTATTGAATCCTTACTTTTAAGACTCATACATTTGAGTTACTCTTGTGTTAATTTGGGTGTAAGTTTGTGGCAACAAATACACACACCTCAAATCAGGTCTAAGTTGATTTAAAAAACCAGAGGAACTCTGGTGACTTCCTGAAGCCACAAAGCTGAAGTTTCAACAAGGCACCTTTCCCACAGACAAACCATCTGTGTATAAAGCAGCTTTAAAGTTACATACTTATTGAATAAAGCACAGGATGGACAGAAAACAAATCTGTATCTGCACATACTAAATGGAATTTAGTTCTGTAGGAAATGTGCACACTGGTGGTAAGTAAATAAAAAGGTTATTCCAAATATCTGAAACTCAAGTACCTTATCCAAAGCACCTACTATTAAAAAAGACAAATGAAATGCCTGTTATTCTGTGATTTTTCCTCTCACTTTAATAAAGTAAAACTGTAATAGGAAAAAAAATTAAAAACAAAATGAAATTAAAGCTTTCCTGCTAATGCTAACAGAAGTTACTGTGATAAAGATACCACCTCTGTTTTACAGAGGAAGAAATTTGGATACTACCACAGTAACTTGCCAACATCCAAAGTCAGCCATGCTAGATGCCAGATTTGAAAGTTACTGGCTCCCAGATCTGTACTCCATAATCAGGTATTTCTTACCTAACTCTAATGAGAGAATGAGGAATTCAACAGGATTTAGTGGAAGGCAAACTAACAGTTTTGTACCTTTACAAGCTAAAGAGAAAAGAAAACGTGCAACTAACAGGATCAGCATTAGTTTGTATTTGTTAAAAAGCAGATGTAAAACAACAGTTCCTCTATGGACAAAAACCACTGGCCCTCTCATGTCTTCTCTGGCAGGCTCAAATAACCAGACTGACACAGCTCTCTTTCACGAGATTCTTCCGACACATAAAATAGTTCCATATGTTTAAATGCTGAGTGGTTGAGTAAGCACAAAATTAATTCATTAGAACAATGCCTTTTTATTGATTTTTCTTGTGCCTTAAGGCCTGGTCGATTACAGAACCCAAGCACAATTCAAACACTCTGCTTTGTCACATTTTTACATCCACTTGAAAGACAACTACAGACACAAAGTGGAATGGAAATGTTCCTTTTAAAGATGGCGCTGACCCTCCCAATCCAGGCAGGCCCATTAACAAGCCACTCTTATTAGAGTATTCAGATTATATGGGGTTCAGAATCTTGTTCTTGTCTGGGTTTGGTATTGTCGTTTTTAAGGCATTGGCAACATCTCTGAAATGCAAGTGCTGCTGGCAGGGCCTGCACCTTAGGAGCAGGAAGTCCTCATCCCTTACTGTGGGGATCAGCAACACATCCCAACCCATCCCCACCTTTCCCTCCTTCCTCACACACCTGGGAACATCTATCAAAGAAATGTGTTTTCCTGAAAACTATATCCAAGAATCTAATTTTAACACACTGATGTTCAGATGGCTTTGGAGATTGCTTTTCAGCACTCACCTCTAGGACCTGATGGTACATAAATCTTCATTCTCTGTATCATCCTCCTTTTTTTTGTATTCTCAGCATGCAATCCAAACAGGTTCATGAAAGGGCAAATAACTTCTGTCACAGTCACTACATGATAGCACAAAAAACATTAGGAAAAAGTAATTTTGTAGAATTGCTTCCTATCATGTCCCATCACTTTCTTCTGAGAAGAGCTGGGAGATGCATACTGTGTTTCTTGAGTATATTGCAAGGTGCTTAACAAATGATCATCAGAACCCTTTTACAGACAGTTTTTGAGAAGCCAGCTATCCACACATCACAGAAACAATGCTATCTCCTTCAGGGGACAGCACAGTGGCTGCTCTGTACCATGACTTGTCCTCAGGGGAGCACTGTACATGAACAGTTTCTCAGCACAGGCCCTAAAGGGCAGAAGTCACTGGTAATATGCCATACTGACTTTTATATATCACTACTTTTTGAGCAGACAACTTCATTTAGAACAATAATGCCAGCTGGAATTCAAGTTTACACCCTCTTTAAATTGTGGGTACTTTATTTACTTTATCTGCTTTATTCTTTTTAGAAGTACTGTTTCATTTGAGCACCTTCATGTGGTCTTGGGTTTATTCCATGTATAGTCAGTGCTCCATTTAGAGAAAAACATTTCAGTGGTCTCAAGCTCAGCAGGAGCCAGGAATCACTGCTTGGTCATACCACCTGTGATAGTTCATTAAGCTGATCCCAACAAAGCTACAGTTCCTGTTGGAACCGTGAAATAAAATTCCTCAGGAAGAGCTATGACATGCTGAGGAATAACACTGAACATCAGTAATTTTCCACTAAGTACAAGACAACTTATTCCACAGGAGCAGGGAGTTAGCTGCCTCAGGAGGAATGGCCTGCTGCACAGAGCTTGCTCTTCTGTAAGACCACTGCATCTGAAACAATCCCTCACAAATAAAAATTCAATTGAGTATGCAAACCTCAAGAACTACACATAACACTTTAGAAGATACATAGAAAAGCAGCACTGCTAAACAGAAAATTTTAAATAAATGTCATATTCTAGATTGACAATTCATTCTCACACTGTTACTGCACAGCAAGATACAGAAGGCAGTTTAAATGAAAAGTATAATTCCTAACACAAAGTGACCTTGATACTTTTGTCATAAATGCAAGATGAAATTGGAAGCTCTGCTGAACACAAATATGGCCCAGGTCAGCTCTGTTGGGCATATGCTGAGTGGCCTCTCCATAATATCCTAGTGTGTGTTCCCTGCTGACCTATGGATCAGCATAGGAGGATGTGATATATCCTTGCTTTAGGAGTTACCCATCAATTGAGCACCCCTAAATCCTGACATCCATGTTAACTTAATGGCTACTATAAAAAGAGTACACGTTGTTCTGTAAATTGGAATCAAATGAACAATCATGCTACATAGGAAGGGATGACTAAGCCATATAAACAAACTGATAGCTCAGCTTTCTGAAGGGAGATTTTACTTGATTAAATTATTCCCTTGAATTACTTGACCTATCCTAAACCCCATAAAAGCATTTCAAATTGTCAACTCCCCACATGTACAGCTTTTAACATCTCTAATTTCAACTGTGCATACTATTCATACCCTTTTTCCTATAAAAGAGTTGAGAGCTGAAGCTAGAGCTGCTTCTATCCCCCTTCCTCCCCTACTGAAGACAAAATATCAAAATCATTAAAGACCCTCCCACACAAAAAAGAGGAACATATGGAGACAAAGCTATCATCTTATAAAGTTCTTTGCCAAAGTGTAGAGATACAGGAGCAAAATTCCTTCCTACTGAAATTAGTGACACTTTGAGCATTGGCTTAAATTAAAGCCAACTCTGTCCTTATTTCTCACAGAGAGTGTCAATTTGATAAGAAAAGGCAGTCAGTGCAAGAATACTGAGCAGTCACTGGCTTCCAGATTGGAGTTATCAGTGTTCTGTACCTGCACAGCATGAATAACAAAACCTCACTGAGAACTCACTGTAAGAAAAAATCCATTTAATTTTCATCTTTCCTTTACCATCTTAAAGACGTATGAAATATCTGAAACCAAGTTAATGAACAATTCTTACAAAACTACATAAAGAAAAAGCAGCCAGCAGAGACTTGGACCCATGTTCACAAAGGTGTAGTTCCTCCAGCCTAAAGACAGATAAGCATCTGAGACCTTCAATAATATCAGTTTCAACCCTTTGTTGATAATTGCTGGGAAGAAATTTTTATAGCCAACATTTTTCAAATGACTATAAAACTTATCTTTCAGAGTAAGATTTAGGAGACTAATCAGCCTTTCTATATTGATTTAAAAAAAATACTGAAAACTATCTAGATTTTTCAGAGAAGCATTAAAGCCAGTGATTTATTTTGCTATCCAATTTAGCTGAAACTCATCATTATCTCTGGAGTAAGAGGTACATATTGCTTAGCATCCAAATCAGAACAGATTTTTTTGCTTCCTGAAACATAAGCCCAGGTTCCCAACCTTAGTGGCTGTAAACAGCTCTGAATGAGCCAATGCAGTGCTGCCTTCCCAGGTTTGCCAAGACCTCTGCTCTCTGCCATCCTCTAACAGCTGCACTATTGAGGAGACCAGGCTGTTCCATGCTGCTTTTCAGAACCCCCAGGCCAGCAGCCAAGCAGAGAAACACTATTACTCCCCTTCCTCCTCAGTACTACGCTGACTTGTAGAAGCAAAATCTAAAATAATTCCCACAGGAGATGAACCTAAAAACACAGAGATAAAGCAAAGAAATATTTTCTTTTACCAAATAGTTCCTTTCACCAGCTGAGCACAGGATGCTCAAAAAAACCCCCTACTTCTTAGTGGCACATATGGAAGCTGGATGCCTTGGATGTGCTCCAAGCACAGTCTGCTGAGAGCCCCTGAATGTCACCAGCAGCTGGGACAGGTTTTACCATCAGGGCTGTGCCCTCCTGTGCCATATCTCTCCCCAGCAGTCTCTGGGTAATGAATGGCACTCACAAAAGCATTCACCTCGTAATTCAATACTCCAGGAAGTCCTCGGTTCAATGGGCATCTCCACACTTCCTTTCTTTACAGTTTGGGCAAAGGGCTCATTTTAGAAGGTCTAAGCACCAGAAATACACATTTGTATTGCTTTTAAGCACAACTCTTATAATAATGCATTGAAACCTATATCAATAAAAATCTACAAAAGAGTCATTAAGGGTGGCAGCTAGCTCTCCTTTACGATTCTATCAAGACAGCAATTTGTTTGGTTTCAAAATAGAGCAAAGAAAAAAAAAGGCTTAAGTCTGTCAAAACATTCTTTGACAGGTGAAGTCCTTCAGAAAAATCCATACAGATTTTATGTTTGCCAGCCTAATTAAAAGTAAAACTCTTAGTTGCACCTCAGAAACAGCAGATGATTCTTAAGTAATCATCCACTAAGTAACTAAGAAATAATGATTTCGGCTTAAAATATTTTAGGAAACAATTTTTTATATCACAAAGAGATACAAAATATTTCTTTACAAAAGAATGTAATGGACTGTGCTTAGTTCCCAAAGGACTGTGTTTTATTTCCATGAGCACTATTTTTCAGAGTTGTTTTTGTTACCTCCTTTCTGTACATGCAGAGATAATCCAACACCTTACACATTGCACAAGACCTGCTAATGTGAGGCAGGACTTCAGAAAGACATATTTAAATATTTGAAATTAATAGTATTTTATTTGACTTTAAGGCCCTGAAGAAGGGCTCATTACTGCAGCACTGCTGTTAGGTGGAGTTATAAGAAGAAAGAACCAACTATTTTATCTAGCCATAGGCAGGAAAATCATCACAATTAGCTACAGGAGGAATGGTGAAGTCACCCAGGGAGTTCCTGAAGGCTGCACTTTGGGAAGGGACTCATTCCTTTCCTCTGAACCATGTAGGAAAGTCCAGGTTCTAGACTAGGTAATTAGAAGCAAATCAAATAAGCCATAAGTACAGTCTGGTTAGTGTACAGTCACCATTCCCAAATAGTTTTTAGTACTCTACTTCATTAGAATAAAGGAAATATGACACCATTTGAACAAGTTCATCCGTTCATATGCATTGAATATTAAGCATGGAAGATGGAAGCCAGATGAAGAAATTTTTTCAAACCTTCTGCAAGAATTTATGACAAAAGCCTTTACAGCCAGACCAGTCTTCTCTGCAGTAACCTGCGGTTTGCTTGGAAATTATATGTTTAAGAAAAGTCACAGAATGACAGAATCTCCTAAGCTGCAAGGGACCTAGAGGGATCGTCAAGTCCAAGTCCTGGTTCTGCACAGGACAGCCCCAAAAATCACACCATGTGCCTGAGAGCACTGTCCAAACACTACCTGAACACACACAGGCTTAACACTGTGACCACTACCCTGGGGAGCCTGGTTAGTGCCTAACCAGGCCCTGACACCCAACCTAAACCTCCCCTGACACAGCGTCATGCTGTTCCCTCGGGTCCTGTGACCGGTCAAAGTTAGTTAGTTTAATCTGTTTGCAGTAAGGATGGCTTCCTTTCCTGACAGGGAGCTTTGAGTTCCTCTGGGACATGAGATCAAAGAGCTGCCCTCCTCCTGTTCTCTCTCCCTGCTCCACTGATCAGAACATGCAGGTCTTTATCAACAGACTGAAATACATTGTCCATAGACAATTACATCATTAGTAAAAAGACAGATGCTCAAAACCTTGGTCTTTTAAAGAAAACAATGTCACACTCTAAAATAAAAAACACATGGGATTCCGGCTTAAAAGATGATAAAATCAGCATGCAGGAAATATTCCGGGGAAAAAAAAAAAAAGACGAAGGAAAGCAAGAACTTTCCCGCAACAAAGGAAACGTCAGTGTAGTACGAAAGACTCCAAACCTGTCGCAAACTAAGCAGAGACAGATCTCAATCCCCTGTCCAAGGTGACGGCCCCTGGGAGGAACAGGCAGGGATCCTGCCCTGGCCCTCAGCTTTCCAGAATCAGAGCGGGCTCGGGGGCTTTGCAGGACCCCTCGGGAGACCCAGCTCCGCCGAGGCGTCCGGGAGGCACCGCCGGGGGCTCTGCCCGAGGCTGGGGTCCCACCAGCTCCCCCCGGCCGCTTCCCTCGCCGGCGCCCAGGCGGGAGCAGCCCCGGGAGTCCCCGGGAGCCGGTCCAGCCGCTCTTGGGCCCCATGGCCAGCAGCCCCCGAGGCCGGCCTGCCCTCGGCGCCTCACGCCAGCCCCACCGCCGCCCCGGGCTCCGCACCCCGCCCGCC
>VZUI01073213.1:0-11316 GCA_013401135.1 Cettia cetti
TGTGTGTGTGTGTGCCGTGTGTGTGTGTGTGTGTTTGTGTGTGTGTGCCGTGTGTGTGTGTGTGTGTGTGTGTGTGTGCCGTGTGTGTTCCGTGTGTGCTCCGTGTGTGCCGTGTGTTCGTGGTTCCCGGGCTGAGCCGTGCTGTGTTGCAGGTTACAGCGCCCCGGCCGCGCCCCCCGCCTACAGCCAGCCCGTGCAGGGCTACGGCAGCGCCGCCTACGACACCAACACGGCCACGGTCACCAGCAGCCAGAGCTCGTACGCGGCGCCGGCCGCCTACGGCACCCAGCCCGCCTACCCGGCCTACGGGCAGCAGCCGGCCCCGTCCGCCCCCGCCAGGTACTGCCCCTCCTCCTGCTGCTGCTGCTCCTCCCCTGCTGCCTTCTCTGTCTCTTCTCTCGCCTTCTTCCTCCTTCCCCTCATTCTTCTCTTCATCCTTCTCTTCATCCTTCTCTTCATCCTTCTCTTCCTCCTTCTCTTCCTCCTTTTTTCTTCCTCTTCCTTCTCTTCTTCCTTCTCCTCATCCTTCTGCTCTACTTGATCCTCATCCTCTTCTTCATCCTTCTCTTCTTCTTCTTCCTTTTTTCCTTCCTTCTCCTTCTCTTACTCTTCCTTTTTTTCTTCCTTTCTTCTCTTCTTCCTCCTTCTCCTCCTGTTCCTCTTACTCTTCCTTTTCCATCTCTCATTACTCTCTTCCTCCTCTTCCTTTTTTTCTTCCTCCTCCTCCTTATTCCTCTGTCTCCTTCTCATCTTGTTCCTCCTTCTCCAGCCTAGTTACTCCTTCTCCTTCCTTCTCCTCCTCATTCTTCTGCTCCTCCTCCTCCTCATACTTTTCTTCCTCCTCCTTTTTTCTTTCTCCTCCTCTTCTTCCTGCTTCTTCTACTCCTTCCTCCTCTTCCTCCTTTTCCTTCTTCCTCCTTCTCCTCCTCCCTCTTTTTCATCCTTTTTCCTTCTCTTCTTCCTCCTCCTTTTCTTCCTCCTCCTCCTTCTTCCTGTCTCCTTCTCCTCTTGTTCCTCCTTCTCTTCCTTCTCCATCTCCCATTAGTCCTCTTCCTCCTCTTCCTTTTTTCTTCCTCCTCCTCCTTCTTCTTCTTCTGTCTCCTCCTCCTCTTGTTCCTCTTATTCCTCCTTCTCCTTCTTCATCTCTAGTTACTTCTTCTCTTCTTCTTCCTTCTCCTCTTCCTCATTCTTCTGCTCCTCCTCCTCCTTCTTTTCCTTCTCTTTTCCTGCTCCCCGTGCTGCGGGGCCCGGAGCCACGGCGCAGCCAAACCAGGCTCTGCTCTCAGGGCACTGAGCCCTGTCTGCTCCCCATCACGGGCTCAGGCAGGATGCTGGGGTGGATGCACAAGGCTGCAAAACATTTCCTCTTGAAATCTCACCCCTCTGGGCACCGCCTGTCATCTGCTGAGTCGAATTGTTTGCTCAGAGGATATGAAATATTTAGAATACATAATGGGAACTTGTTTAGAAGTGAGTAAAAGCTGATTTATTCCCTTACCTGGTGTCTGTAGCAAGCACTGCGGGAAGGAAAGGCAGAGCCTGGCACAGCTCTGACAGGTTGCACTTTAAAGGGATGTAAATTTGCAGGATGAATCCTGACGAGGTGAATATTTTTTTCTTCAGCAAAAGCAGCTTCACTCTTTCTGCTCTTCTCAGAGAAACAAATAGAAATTAAAGACTCATAGAATCCTTTGAGTTAGAAAGGCCCTCTGAGGTCACTGAGGCCACCACTAACCCTGTCCCCAAGTGCCACACCCACACGGCTTTTAAACTTTGGGACAAAGAGAAGGGGATGTGTTAATCTCATGCAAAGGGTTCTCAATTTTCAGGCCTTGAGAGTTAATTCTGAGCACGCAGTCACAGGGTGGTTTGGGTTGGAGGGGTCCTTTAAAGGTCACCCAGTCCAAGGCCAGCATCCTTTCTCTTCTGTGGGATAATTGGGATAACGTATATGAGGCAATATCTGCCTGAGCTGGATTCTGACCCAAACAATGCAGCATTTCACTGCCTGCCCTGCTTTCCCAGGGCTCTGCAGGAGCAGCCCTGCTGGCATTCCACACCCTCCCCTCAGCCCCACAGCCAAAGTCTGAACCCCGTGGCTTTGGGATCAACAGGAGCTGTGGTGTTTCCTGCTCTCTGTTCAGGGGAGCCTGGGCCTTTCCTGGAGTGTGCAGATACCCAGGCAAGGAGTGCCAAAATTGTGTTTATTACATTACATATTGATTGGCTGCTGCCAGAGTGGCTGTCACCAGTCAAGGCCAGCTTTGTGGGTTGTGACCCTCCAAAAAGAGGTCACAGCCATCAGTCCTGGGGGGATCTGAGCCCTTTGCAGCTGCCAGCTGTGGGGCTGGGCACCAATGTTGTTCCATATTTCTCCCCAGACCCCAGGATGGCAGCAAACCAGCAGAGACCAGCCAGCCCCAGTCCAGCACAACAGGCTACAGCCAGCCCAGCCTGGGCTACGGGCAGAGCAACTACAGCTACCCCCAGGTGCCTGCCAGCTACCCCATGCAGCCCGTCACCGCTCCGCCCTCCTACCCTCCGACCAGGTAATGCTTCCCAGTGCTCAGGACAGGGCCTTTCCGGGGGGATTCCAGGGAAGAGGAGCTCCAGTGACCTGGAGGAGGAGCTGTGCTTCTTGCAGTTGGTGTGGTGGGCATGGGGAGGCCGTGGCTGAGTGTAGAAGTGTCTGTCTGTGCACACGAGAGAGGGAAAATGATGACAAACAGGTTTAAGACATTATTTCTACTTTTTTTTTTTTTAATGTTAAGACTTGAGAATTTCAAGAATTTTCCCAGAGTGACCCTTTGCTGCTTTCCTTCCACATTCAGCTTGGCCAGGAGCTCCCTTCTCCCCTCAGGTGTCTTTAATGTGACTTTTAAAACGTACACTTTGAAATTCTCAAAGCCTCAGCTGCTTGAGGGGAACTTCTTTTATCCAGGGCCTGTTACCTCCATTACCACTGAGTTTTGCCCTGGCACTTGTGCCTTTTCCTAGAAGTGTGAATAAACCGGGATTGGCCACGTGGTTTTTGCTTTCACAGCCCTCCAGACTGGCCTCCATAGGATGACTTCAGCTTTTAAAGTGATTTACAGCACTAAATACAGCCTCTAATTGCATTGCCTTCCAGCATGAGCCACTCCACACAGCCTGCCAGGGAATTGCCTCATCATCCCACCTTTCCCAACTCTCTTCTCTTCCAGCTATTCCTCCACACAGCCAAGCAGTTACGATCAGAGCACTTACTCCCAGCAGAGCAGCTACGGGCAGCAGAGCTCCTATGGCCAACAGACCAGTTATGGCCAGCAAAGCAGCTACGGGCAGCAGCCCCCTCCCACCAGTTACCCACCTCCCACCGGATCCTACAGCCAGGCCCCCAGCCAGTACAGCCAGCAGAGCAGCAGCTACGGCCAGCAGAGTGAGTGGGGAGGAGCCCTGGCGTAGTTCGGGGTCTAGAACTCGCAGCTGGGTTGAAGGGAGAGAGGGTTGGAGCTGGGGTTTGGCCTTTCTTGATGAAAAATGGCATCTCTGGAGGCACTGGTAGGTTGGGATGATCCCCTCAGGGGACGGGTGAGAACACAGAGGTGCAAAATATCTATGGGGAGGAGTTGAGGGGGCTCAGCCTGGAGAAAAGGGGGCTCAGTGGGGGCTTTCTGGCTATGCACAGCTCCCTGAGAGGAAGGGGCAACCACGGGGTTGAGCTCTGCTACCAGAAAATAAGTGATGAGTCAAGAGGAAACGGCCTCAAGCTGTGCCAGGGGATGGTCGGGTTGGATATTGGGAAAATTTCTTCATGTTGGTCAGGCCCTGGGCAGTCCCCATCCCTGGAGGGATTTAAGAGCCACGTGGATGTGACACTTTGGCTGGGGGAACAGCTGGAATCGATGCTCCCAGAGGGATTTTCCCAGACCAAACAGCTCCAGTGCTGCTGTCGTGGCTGGGGCTGAGGGCAGGTGAAGGGGCTGCCTCTCCCTGACCTGTTTGCACCCTTCCCCAGGCTCGTTCCGCCAGGACCATCCCAGCAGCATGAACATGTACGGGCAGGAGTCCGGGGGCTTCTCGGGCCCCGGGGAGAGCCGGAATCTGAGCGGCCCCGATAGCCGGGGCAGGGGACGAGGGGGATATGAGCGTGGAGGCATGAGCAGAGGTGGGCGGGGAGGAGGACGCGGTGGAATGGGGTAAGAGCAAAGCTTTTCTCCTTTTCTCTAATTCTGGTTTACCCATAGGATTTGAAATGCAAAAGAAGGGACTGAAAGGTTGACGTTCCCAGCTGTGTTTCCATGGAGGACGTGTCTGTGTTGCTTGTCGTCCATGGAAACATTATCCTAAGGGAAATAGGAGCAGGATGGTTGGTTTGTCCTGCAGCTGGTTGGGCCCCCAGGGAGGGGGAAACTGGGGGTAATGCTGGCCCTGGCACTTTCAGCTCCCTTCGTGGTCGCCCAGAGGTGGAATCCTCTGTGGGGTTTAACAGTAACTCTGGGTGGAACACACACAAACCTCCCACCAGCTCCAGGGGATGCTCCCTGGGCCTCTGGAGCAGGGATTTTGGCAGGGCAGGAGCCTTGTGTCAGCCTCGTCCTGCGGAGCCTGCGAGCTCGGAGTGCCCGGAACACTTGGAGCGCGTGGGGAAGGAGCCCGGGAACAGAGAGGAGGAAGTGCTTTGGCTCCCAGGCCTGCTCCCCCTGGGAGCATTCGGGTGCTCTGAATCAGTCTGGCCGTTTCACCTGATGGCACAGCCTGGTTTGGTGCCCACCTGTGCCTTCAGGTGTGTCCCCATCCGTGGAGGTCGTTCTGATAGAGGCAAGAGAGGAGAACTAATCCCAAAGGCTCCTCCGAGAGAGAGAGTTCGCAGCTTTGTGTGTGTTCCATCCCCTCACCCCGTTGCTCAGAGCTCTGCAGAGTGTCCCCAGGTGTGGCACAGGACACGCCGTGCCCGCCCCGGTGCTGGCAGGGTGGCTGTGGTGGCAGCTGCCCTCCAGAGGCCACTCCTTCCCGTGTGGCACAGCCCGGTGACAGCCCCAGTTTGGCAGTGGGTGGCCCCATTCTGCATAGCTCTGTCGCAGCCCATTGACGTGGCATGAAATCTTTATCAGAGAAATCCAGGAAAGAATGGAAAAGGCTGGGTTTGTGTGGGAACACATCCAGCTTGGAATTGGCTCAGGTGGAACAGAGTCCCAAGGATCTGCATAAAGATTTCAGCCGTGCTGTATTGATCTCTTAACGATGAAAGTAGATGTAGACACCTGAAATGTCTATCATCACATCTTCAAATTCCTAGCCCCTTCCGAGCTTCTCATTGCCAAAGATTTGTCACCTGTCTCTGATCTCACGCCTTAATCCCTGCTCAAATTTGCCTCCCGAGCGATTTCCCACCTGGCCAGACCCTTACAAAGGGTCCCCCCCCTGCCTTATGGACGTAGAGTTTGTGATGTCCATAGAACAGGTGGCGGCAGGGGACACCCAGGGCAGGTAGGGGAACTCGGCCCACCTTAGCATGCTGTGGTGATGGATTTCAGTGTCTCCAGCAGGTAAGGAGCTCGATGTTATTAACGTGCCCTTTTTCATTGCCTCGATGATTTGATATTTTTATGAAAATGGAAAACTTTTTAACATGCTTTGTCGCATTTATATGCTACAGGTTACAAAGTGAGAGCCTTGTAAACACCTCAATACTTAAAAAGTACCCGTACTCAGTACTCAGCCGGCAGCATAATGAAAAGTGGGACTAGACACGGTGTCCATATGGAGAGGAAAAATATACATAGAATATTTTTAACCCAATGTATTGATTGTATAAACGGAATCCTTCTGTAACTTTGGTAACTGCATACTTGTTGTTTGGTAATAAAACCAGAGGAGGGTATACTACTACTTTAGAATTGTGTAACGTTAAAGAAAAAAAAAAAGTGTAAAAAATCTTATGTTTAAAAAGAGAGACATTACGTAAATGGTGTATACTTTAACGAGAGGAGGCAAAGCTGCATGCAACAGCTCGAAATTCTGTATTGACTTTTTTTTTCCCAGTATTAGAGGTGCAATACTTGCTAGAAAAATTCACGGTGCTCTCCCTCCTCCGCTCGGCTCCTTCCAAACAGCTTGCTGGCTCACCCAAAAAAAGAGCAAGAAACAGCCCAAATCCTTTCTCAAGGTGGCATTTTCCTACTTTGCCACCACGCTCCAAAGCAGTTTTAGCTGTGAACGCTTCAGCCAAAGCTTTTGGTGAAAGCTGCGGCCCCGTTTGCATTGGCACCTGCCCAAAAGTAGTGAGCGTGTCCACAAAGCTGCACCCCAGGCCTTGGAGCCCCCGCTGTACTCTGTAAGTTTTCCCTCCAGAGAGTTGTTAAATTCAGTAGTGACCTGAATGTATGGCTTTATTTTGAGGGTTCTAGGGGCGATGTCAGCTGAACTGTGTTGTAGGTCTCGCGTGTGGTTTGTCTCCTTTTACGCTGTTAATGTCAGGGACCCGCGGGCCCACGCTGCCACAGGCTGAGGGTGCACCTTGGTGGACACACCGAGGGGAGGGAGTTGACCGCTGAAACACCCCCAAATTGCTCTTCAACAACAACAAAAACGCCCCCACTTTGATTACAAACAACCCCCCATTTCTCAGCCAAGTATTGCACTGATGATACCCGAGTAACGCCAGGGCACCGACAGCAAAGCGGTGCCTCAAACCACACCAAGGTTGCTTTATATGTAAAGAAAATTTGAGCGAGCTGCCCTGAAGAAAGGCCTAGTGCCGAGATGAGAGAGAGACAGAGAGATGTTTGGAGATGTTTAGCCAGTGCCCTTCTCCCCTGTGAGCCGCAGAGGCTCAGAGCGGTGCTGGCTTTGTAAAGGGAAAGGCCTTCATTTCTTCGTTTATCCCCCCAGCAGCGCTGGAGAGCGAGGTGGCTTCAATAAGCCTGGTGGTAAGTTTTTGAGCATTACAATGGATAGTGTTAAAAAAAAAAAAAAAAAAAAAAAATTTGCAGTCAGTTTTTTTTTTTTAGCACGAAGTGTAATTTTTTATTCATTTAAGTGGTTTAAAAATGACAATATGCAACCAGACTGTAATGGGTACTGCCGGCGATGCCCAGGGGTATGCGGACACAGTGGAAGAGTTGAGCAACCACTCCTGTAATTTTGGGGAAAAGAAATGGTTTGGATGTAATAAATCCTTTTTTTTAATATATATATAGATATATTAAGTAACTTTTATTAATGAACTTAAAAACTGATTGGCTTGGTAAAACCTTTTAAAAAGTCAGCGTTAATAAGGGTTAACAGTTTGAAACCTGCTAAAAAAAAATTCAATGTAATAGTGGTTAAAGGTTTGAAAGCTGCTAAAAAAATCAGTGTGATAGTGGTTATTGGTTGGAAAAAAATGCTTAAAACCAGCGTAATAGTGGTTTCTGGTTGGAAGAAGTGCTAAAAGAGCCACCTGATGGCCCAGTAAGGTGCAGTGCTGCTGCTTGTGCGGCGCAGGTCGTAGCTAGTGTTGTGTGTGTCGGTTCTCCAGCCCGCAGGGTCCCCACTAACACCCTTCCCTATGCTTCTCTCCCGCCTGGCAGGACACATGGAGGAAGGACCCGACCTGGATTTAGGTAATTCCCGCCAAACTCCCTGCTGAGGTTGTGAAACACGTTGGTGTCCTCCTCCCGAGGGCTGCGGCCACCGCAGTGTCATCCCACCGCCACCTCCAGGCTTTCTGCCTCTTCCCGTCAGTTCTTCATTCCCAAACAGCTGGAAAACCAGACGTGGCTGGGAGATGCTCCCCCTTCTCTGCAGGAGTTAGGGGGGTTGGGGGCTGCTCTGGAGCTCTTCCAGGGAGCCTGCAGCACCCCCAGAGCCTCATCCGTGGCTCGTCCCTTCCTGTCACGGAGGCGCGTCTGGAAGTTCTGCGTCAGCCTTCCAGCAGCGGAAAAAGGGGGGTGGATGTCCTTGTGTGGGAACCCAGGGGGCACCAAGGTCTTCCTCATCTCTCCTCTGGGATGTGTCCTGGGATAACCTGGGGGTTCTTCCCACGTGGGTGGGTGTGGGCTCTGTCTGGCACTTGCGGCCTGGGGTTTCCTGCCTCTCCCAGAGGGCGAAGCTGCAGCCGTGGAGGGGATGACGGGATGGAAAGAACTCGGCCCTGGGCTATCCCTGCCCTTCCTCTGCCTGCACTGACCCCAGGAATTGTCTCCTAGGCCCCCCTATGGACCCGGAGGAGGAGTCGGACAGCACCGCAGTCTATGTGCAGGGACTCAATGATAATGTGACCCTGGAGGATCTGGCAGATTTCTTCAAACAGTGCGGTGTTGTCAAGGTGAGGAGACACCAGTGACCCCCCAGAAGGAAAAGGGTCACCCACCTCATCCTCCTCCCTGCCCATTGCTCACATCTTCCAGCCCACCATGTCCAGGCTCTGGGAGAGGCCTGGCAGTGCTGTTTGGGGCCTGTCCCTTCATTTTTGGGATGTCTAGGCAGTTGCAGTCATCCCTAGTAGGCCTGGGGCCCCTTCCTTCTGTCCTGGAGTCCCTGGAATGAGCTTGTGCTGGAAAGCAGAACAGAGTAAATCCCCACTGGGCTCTGGGGTGACATTGCACTGTCCCTTAGATGAACAAGAGGACGGGGCAGCCCATGATAAACCTCTACATCGACAAGGAAACGGGCAAGCCCAAGGGCGATGCCACCGTGTCCTACGATGACCCATCCACTGCCAAAACCGCTGTGGAATGGTTTGATGGTGAGTGCCGGGGGATGCTTGGGGGTGGAATTCCGAAAATTCCAGGTGTGGGAAGCAGGGCCGCCATTCACCGACGCTCCTGCCGTTGTGTCCCTCCCAGGGAAGGATTTCCAGGGGAGCAAGCTGAAGGTGACCCTGGCACGGAAGAAGGGCCCGATGAACAGCCTGAGGGGCGGGATGCCGCCCCGGGAGCAGCGGGGAATGCCCCCACCCCTCCGTGGAGGTACCGTGCAGCCCCTGCAGAGCCGCTCCCGCCCTCCCGCGGCTCCCGCCACTAACGGGGCTCCTTCCCGCGGCTCCCGCCACTAACGGGGCTCCTTCCCGCAGGCCCAGGGGGACCCGGCGGCCCGGGGGGCCCCAGCGGGCCCAGCGGCCCCATGGGCCGGATGGGGGGACGAGGTGGAGACCGGGGAGGCTTCTCCTCGAGAGGACCGCGGGGAGCGCGGGGAAACCCGTCCGGAGGGAGCGTCCAGCACCGTGCCGGAGACTGGCAGTGCCCCAACCCGTGAGTACCCGCTGCTGCCTGTGCCAGGGGCACCGCCCGGGGCAGCCAGGCCTGCCCCAAAGCCCTGACCCTGCTCCCAGAGTCACCTGCTGGGCCTTCCCAGGAAGCGGCTTTTGCCTGGCACGGAGGGAGGGGACGAGGTCGCTCCTGGGGGCTGTGGGGGAAGGAGCAGCCAGACCCCCCCTCCCCTGCGGGAGCTGTGCCCCAGGGCTGCCCTTGCGTGCCCTCTCCCCGTGCTCTCCTGCTCCTGCTTCCCAATGTCACCCCAGCTGGAATGAAGGCTGCTCCACTCTGGGCTAACTGGAATTTGTACCCAGGGGCTGTGGAAACCAGAACTTTGCCTGGAGAACAGAGTGCAACCAGTGCAAGGCGCCCAAACCAGAGGGGTTCCTCCCGCCCCCCTTCCCTCCTCCAGGTACGTTTGGGGGGAGTCACAGCCCCGCTTCCCAACGGGACACCCCAGGCCTGGCCTCGGGCTCTTTGGTGAGTGGCTGGGCCAGCTCCAGGAGCTGCCAGGCCTTCATCCCCTGCCTGAGCCATGACATGGAGTCTGGGATCACCGTTTCTCCTGTGCTTCCTGGATTTGGGGGGCTGTCAGCAACACCCTGACCCCCCAGGGTGCCGCTGCAACCTTCGCGAACCCCGAATCCCCGCGGGTGCCCAGCAGCTCCCAGCCCTTCTGCTGCTGCTCCAGCCAGAGCTGGATGTGCTGGGCTCGGGGAGCAGGGGAGCGGGATGTGCTCCCTGGGGGTCGCTCTGAGGGTCTCTCCTCCTCCCCAGGCGGTGACCGCGGCCGAGGCGGCCCCGGGGGGATGCGAGGCGGGCGCGGCGGGGGCCTCATGGACCGAGGGGGGCCCGGAGGGATGTTCCGAGGCGGCCGCGGCGGAGACCGAGGGGGATTCCGAGGTGGCCGGGGCATGGACCGAGGCGGCTACGGAGGAGGCGGCCGGAGAGGAGGAGGAGGAGGCGGCCCCGGGGGACCCCCGGGACCCCTCATGGAGCAGATGGGAGGAGGAGGCAGAGGACGGCGCGGAGGGCCGGGAAAGATGGACAAGTACGGATGGAGGGCGGGGCGGAGAGCGATGGGAGGGGACAAGGGGACACTGGGGCGGGGGAGACCCTGATGGGGAAAGGGTGGGGGGCGACTGGGGTGGGACAGATGGGTGGAGGGACAAGGGGGGGTGACTGGCGGGGGGTGCGGGGTGGGATGGGGGAGGGGGTGGGGTGGGTAAATGGGTTCAGGGTGGGGGATCGAGGAGCCTCCCCGGCCCGGGGAGGGCTCCTGGACCCCACGAGTGACCCCTGTCCCCCCCGGCCCACAGGGGCGAGCACCGCCAGGATCGCCGAGACCGGCCCTACTAACGCCGCCCCCCCAGAGCCGCATTTACTACCAGATTTATTTTTTAAACCAGAAAAAAAAATGTTTTAAATTTATAATTCCATATTTATAATGTTGGCCACAACATTATGAGTCCTCCTTGTCTGTACTTTAGTATTTTTCACCGTTTGTGGAGAAACATTAAAACCAAGTTCAACGGTAGCGTGAATTCTTTCTTCCCCCCCTCCCCCAAAATAAAACCGGTTGTTTAACGCGCCCCCGCCCCCCACCCCGCCTGTAACGCTGTGAACGGTTGTGACGGTTGTTTTTTTAAATAAAATTCCCGCTGTTTGTAACCGCACCATCGCAGGCCTTTCTTGAGAGCATCCCTGGGAGCCGGGGGAGCGCGGCCCCGGGGCCGGGCCGGGGTAGGATGAGACGGAGGGGTGGGACGGGGCTGCCCGCTGCATCCCGCCGTGCCTCAGTTTCCCCACGGGGTGTGAGGTCCGGGGGAGGGAGGCAGCTCAATGGAAGCGGGGAGCCACACCCGGCGGGGGTGGGGGGATGTCACCGAGTGTCGCCGCGTGTCACCCCCGAGCCTGCCCCGCGTCCGTGTCGCCCCCCGCCACGGCCGTGTCCCTCCGCCCCTGCCATGTCCCCGTCCCCCGCCGTGTCCCGTCCCCCCCGTGCCCGTCCCCGCCCGCCGCCGCCGCCCCCGTCCCGGCCCTTTCTGGGCCGCCTCCAACTTCCCGGCCGGGGCGCGGCGGCGGCGGCGGCGGCTCC